>JAKWJD010001763.1:46110562-46310562 GCA_027705065.1 Solanum peruvianum
GGTGGATCCTTGATCTTTCTCTCTATCCTTCTTCTCTTCTCTCTTCTCAAAGCCCTAAGCATAAAGTTAAATTCTCTAATCTGACTAAAACTGGTTTTTACCCTAAATAAATCCCTAAAACGAAATAGAAAATTAATTGGTGAGAAGACTAGTTTGCCCTTCTTTAAATCCGAATTGGGACCTTCCTCAATCCAACAGCCCAACTTCCGATATGCATATCTTTCTCATACGATATCGAAAATGCGCACAGTAGGTGGCGTTGGAAAGACCCTCCAAGGGATTTCCAACCATATCAAGAACTACCTCTAACTCATCATAATCTAGGAGTTATGGCCATTTAAAAATGACCAAAACTTACTTTCTTACGTAGGAAATTTTCCAGATTTTCCCTTTCATTCCAAAAGTGATTATTTTTAGTTCTTAGCTATTTTGAGTTACGATATGTTACAGTAAATTTGTTGGGAATACCTTCAAAAATTCACTCACCACTGGAATAGACTTAAGCATAGGAGTCTCAACATTAGTGTCTCGAATATGCTCAAAGTAAGCCAAACATCATCTCTCCTCCAAATGACGAGCCTTAAGAAATGATATCACCCCTTTAGGAGGGTAACAAAGATAAACTTTCCATTCTACTATAGGAATTCCAGGCATAACTAATAATTGTCTTGGCATGAGAAATTAAAATTGTGTGATAAAGAGATAACTGATTCGTACCCAAAATCACATCGAAATCTACCATATCTAAGACTTTAAATTTGCATGAGAGTCATATACTATCAAAGTAACTATACATAATCGAAACACCCTGTCTACCACTACACAATCCCTGATAGGAGTAGAACCATATACCAGCAAATCAAGAGACTTACATAATATATCTAGACTCAAAGCAAAATGTGTGGAAACATAAGAATAAGTAGAGTCTGGATCAAAAAATACAGTAGTTGGTCGATGACAAATCAAAGTATACCTATGATAACATCATCTAAAGCCTCAACCTCTGGCCTACCCGGAAAAGCAAAATAGTAAAAACAACCACCTTCAGATTGTGAACCTCCACGACCATCACCTCGACGAGAATGAGAACCACCTCTACCTGAATGAGAACCACCTTTGACACTCTGTATACCTCCCCTAGCCGGAGGTTGTGCAGCCCTGAAAGTTGAAACTTGAGATCTCTGATGTAAGCCACCACGTCTGGTACTAGGACAGTCTCTCACAAAGTGATTCTATATCACTATACTTTAAACAACTCGTACGAGACGTAGGCTGATGACAAGAACATGAATGAACAGAATGTCCTCCACAACCTAAAATTCTAGAATATGAACCCTGTGAAGTATACACTAAACTCGAAGAACTATGCCCGGCGTTACCAGCCTCATAAGTTGGTATATCAGCATAAAAGGGTCTACTAGAAAGAGAGTGATAACCTCTCCTTACGTAACCTCGACTCCTAGGAGGAGAACCACTATAATCACCTAAGTGACAGGTCCTCTTGCCCTGACGCTGCTCAAATCCCTCACATCGAATCATTTTCATCTCCTTGCAGCATCTACCACCTTTGGAATGAGACACCAGAAGTAGCAACTTAAGAAACTCTCATACGGATCAGAATAATCATCCCGTTAACAAACCTTCTCACTCTATCAAGGAAGTATCATTGAAGCATGCCTATCCAAGGTATGAAATTTACCTTCATACTCTATGATTGACATACCATCTTGTTGCACACTTACAAACTCGGCCCTCTTGCGCTCCCTCTCACTGCGTGGAACAAACTTGGCTAGAAATACCTGAGTAAACTGAGTCCAGGATAGTAGAGGGGATCCAGCTGGCCTACTACTAATATAATCCCTCCACCACTGCTTGGCACAGCCATTCATCTAAAACACTGTGTAATCAACTCCATGAGACTCCACAAATCCAAGATTATACAACCTCTCATGAAAGATAACTATAAATTCATATGCATCCTCATTTAAGTCACCAGTGTAGGTCGGAGGATTTATTAGTCTGAACCTTCCCAACATCTTTTGTTCATCAATGGTCATGGAAGGTGTAATACCTCTAAAATTACTTAGGGGTAACTAGAGACTAACGCTTGTGTATTAATGTTTTGAATGTCCTAAAATGATTTAAAATGATGATAAGAGGCAGTGTATAATTTTTCGTGAAGTTTGGAGGTCAAACGTCCGAGAAAGTCCATGACGTTCAAAAGGTTTGCCTTGAAACGACCTTGTGTGCCTTAGCATGTTTCGCCGACTCTTACGAGTTCGTTTTGGATGAAATTGATGTGAGAGTTCCTAAATTTTATACAAACATATTTGGGTTGGAAACGTCCATGCGAAATCCCCCAAGGAAAAACCAAGGGTCCTTAGGAAGGACCAATCTTGGTTGCCAAAACTGCCAAAAGCAGTCCCACCTACTGATGTCAATCGACGCCCCATAGGTGGAAGGCGTTGGTAAAGACTTAGGCATGGGAGCCTGAGCTTCCAAATTACAGCCTCTGACCCAAACCACGGACCAGCAGAACAGTTCGTTGGGTGGGTGACGGGGCGTAGGTGAGCAGGCGTCGTTTGGGTCTGCAACCTGCGCAGGCTCACTGTTAAGTATAAGGGTGAATTGGTAAATTCACTCCACGTCCAAATAATTAAAAGTGTGGTTTCTTGAGGGTTATTTTGGGTATTATAAATAATTTTATAAGCCTAAAACACCTAGATGAATTCATTATTCCAAATCAAAACCCAAATTCTCTAAGAAATTCTCTAGAACTCCATTGGAACCAAAACTCAAGATAGAGCTTGGCTTGAAGATTTCTTGGTGATTATTCATTAATTGTTCATCAAATCCTTAGTATATCATCAATTAAGGTATTGTTCTTCATCCTTGAATATCTTTTCTTCAAGGATCCAATCTTCAAAGTGATTTTTAAAGTCTTTCAAAGATGAATTTCCAATTTTGTAATCTATCCATGGGTTCTTACATAAAATGTTTTGAATAATTGTATATTGATTGAATTGTTATTAATTAGATGATTTTAACCTACAAAACTCTATGAACCCATGTAATTCATGTAATCCTAGATTTGACTACTTTGTGGGTGAATTGATTATGTCTTAATGTCATGGAATTATTGTGTAGTTTGATTAGGGCTACTGAATTATGAATGAATCATGCTAGAATTTTTAGTTGGATGCCCTAAATTAATAAATTCATGTTGTGTTATCTTTGATTCCTTATGCATTGTAATTATTAGATTGAATTGATGATCACGGCCATTGGTAAGGGTCTTTGAGTATTGTGCCAGATGAATTGTCTATGGATTGAAGTTGTGAGGTCGGAATCATGGTATGTTGACCTAACTTTCTCTATAATGTGTAGTCTAGTTCATAGATAGTAATGATGTTTGGTATGGTCCACTTATGGTGGCGCTGCTTATGTGAGATACTTGTCACTAATATGGTATCATCGGCATTACTTTATGTATTATGGCTTTATCATGTTATAACTTGATTATTTAAATAGTATGAATGTAAAGATGACTTATGTGTTTATGGAGTCAAAGAATGAGTTGTTCTAGTTGATGATGTGTGTCTAGTAGACTATAGTGTAGTCATTATGCGGATTACTTGATGTTGAAGTATGATGTTTCTTGATAGATTTTATGATACTTGTGATACTTAGATTGATGATACTACAGTACTGAGTAGGATGACCTATAGATGACACTAGTTACTCCTATGTGCTTCTTGAATGATATGTTATATGTGATATGTTGAAGTATGAGTGTGTCTCATTTTGGAAGACTTGTGTACCTTACTTGATACATGTACAATGTGAATATGACTTCTTGACTTAGTATGCTAAAGCTCCTTAGTATTATACGTGTGATTTTCATGTGACCTTGAACATTGTTTAGAAGGTCCTTATGTGGAACCTTCAACCTAGTTTGAAGGTTATGATATCCTTGAAGTTGAAAGTCGTAATGGTATTCTTCTTGTGTGAATGGTGGATTTCGGGTTGATTGGCTGGAACGGCATGAAATCATCCTTAGGAAAGGCATTGAGCTATTCTCTTAGCCATTGTAGGTAGTCTTGGTAGACCCTCTTTGGTAAGGCGTAATGTGATGGGTTCTGAACTAGATATGGAACATCTTCATGCACTCCTTTTTTAAATACTCTATGAGAACAAAGGCTAGCACCGAGTGAGTATGGTTTGGGAAGTATTTCTAGTTATGGATAAGTTTAGCAGACAAAGAAACCCTTCATATTCCTTAACCATGTTCCTACATGGGATGTGTCCTAGTTCTACCATTGGCTCATAGAATAAAACTCCATCGGAGTAGGTTCATGACTTTGGATTCCATGCATATCTAGTATGGTCTATGTCGTTTATTGTCTATTCTCATCATATGGGATACCTACTAGTGTTGGAGAAGTTTATGAAGTTTAGGTGGTGGTATGGGACGCTATCTAGACATTGTACGATTAGGCTTTGAAAATGTTAGTGAGTGAGTCCCTAGGTCTTCTCCAAGGCCATTACTTGAATGTCCTTATATGTTTAATGACTCTTAAGTGAACTAATGAAGATAATGACTTAAGTTGGAAAGTATGTTTAATGACTAAGTACTTACCTAGAGTAGTTTAAAGGTTGCTTAGTTAAGGCATGAAGGGGGCATATCAATAGTAACTTCATGTCTACCTAGGGAATTCTTAAGAATGACTCTAGATAGGGAAAGTAAATTGATAAAGTAGACATGATCTGAACTTAGGTAGTCTTAAGGATTATTTAAGTAATCTTGGAGAGGGGGTATGGGCGTTCTCATCTTGAATTACTTAAGTAAGTCTTTTAATAACCTTTGGGAAAAGAATGACATATTACAGTGAGTTCCATTTGTTCTATAGGTGTTATTAATTCTATATTATGATATGTGAGTTCCATTTGATATTACAGTGAAGTTACAGAGAAGTTCACTATAAGCTTACTGCAAGGTTTTATAATTTGATATAAATTGCATATGAATTGTATTTTGTTCTAAATGTGATGTTTGGTACTTAAATGTGATTCTTATATTTTTAATATGATGTGTTAATCAAAAAGAGCTATTTCTCATTAATGTCCATTTCTCATTATCTATGCACTAAGTCATACTTAGTACATGCATTGTACTAATTCCATATATTTTGTCATATCTAATGGTGTAGGTGGAAGGTGAGAAGCTTCTTGAAGCAAAGCTTGAAAACTAGGATTCTTTCAAGCAATTTTAAGTATGTCCCCACTTGACTGAAGGACATAAATATCTTTAGACTTCTTTAATTCAAAGCATTGTAATAGACTAAGTATTTCTATTATTCGTATTGTACGGGCCGTGTCCCAAGTATTCTTGAGTCTAAGATTGGCATATGTTGAGACGTAGTATTTCCTATGGTTTTTATATTAAAGATGTTTTAAGATATTTTGTGTGAAAAGTTTAATTCCGCACAACTTTTCATACATGTATGCAATGAATGATGTCAAATGGCTTGTACAAGACCTCCGAGAGGTCAAGTATGCCATGTCGCACTTCGAGAGTGCCAAATCTTCTAGGGTGTACGCTCGAAATGTGACAGAAGGACTGTTTTCCAAGTGTGATGCAATACCTAAAAATTCCATACTATCTAAACTACAACAGCAACTGGCTGAGTCGTGGGAGTCTGAGAATCTAGAGAAACTATCAATTCTGGAATTTGACCTCCAACACGGGTATGTGAGGCATCAGAAATTGCTGGTAAAGTTCCTGCCTGAGCCATCCCCTCTAGAAGTTCTAACATAACAGACAAGGTATATTTAAGCACTAGGGTGGCAATAATACTAGGTGAAGCTTGAGCTGCTCTATCCCCCCTTGTTATGATCATGCACATCCCCATAAATAAAATCTGCATTAGGAGGTACTGTCCTATCATGACCATTGGTAGCTATTGCTACTTCTCCTTACACTGGGGTTGCAATATAGCCCCTACCCCGACCTCGACCTCGAGCTCATCCCTTGTCTCTAACTCAGGTAATGTTGTAAGAAGTAGCAGCAGGAATAGGCACTTGATCACCACTTGCCGATGTTCGAGTCCTCGCCATATGAGGGAGAATGACATATCAATATTAGAATTTCATTAAGGTCAAGTGTTCACGATAATGAATGGAAGAACATATTTTTTCTTAAATGTCCTATAGGCTCTCGAAGATAGGTATGGATGTCATCATATAGTTCCGCAAGACTCTACTAGACATTTCTCTTTTACTCGTGAGACCGATGAACCTATTGCTCTGATACCAAATTTGTCACGACCCAAATCACAAGTCGTGATGGTCTCTATGTTCTCAACCAATAGGTAAGACAACCCAACATATTTTACAAATTTAACTAACTAGCAAGGTAAAAAGTAAACAAGGGATAGAGGAAGGTGTGGGCCACGGAATAGCCAAGAAGCTCACCACAACTCCAAGGTACTCCACGCTCGGACTCAAAATGCTTCGGTACTCATAATCCAATCTGCACCACAAAAATTGCAACAAGTATAGTATGAGTACGAAACCACATATACCTAGTATATCTCGTTGACCGACATTGAAGAAGTAGTGTCTGGAGTTTATATAAGAAAAATATTGATTTTTTAACTATACAAGTCTATATTACACTTGCCAGTCAAGTTTCATTAATATAGGTAATCAAATATCAAGTACTTTCCAACCACCAATAAAAACACATAATCATCAAGAATGAAGAATGTCGTGAGATGCAATTCAATATGACACTAAGCAATGATATGCCTCAGAATACCTAGTATTCTCTCAATCGTATATACATGATACTTCTCGAAAATACACCGATATTTCATGACCCATGGGGGGCTCGCGAGGTCCATATACAAACACGGATGATCTTCACGTGTCTGTGCAGACGATCTCAAGCGCTATCATAAAATCAAACAATTTCCATACGGACGGTCTCCACGTGCCCAAATTATAATCTTAACTTCTCACCATCCCCAGCACGGACGATCTCCACGTGCCCAACTTGTACTAAATTTCATGTCAATGCATGTGTACAATATTGTTTCAATAAAGTGGATGATGAAGCATCTCAATCAATCAAATATCAGCATAATACATAATCATCTCAACTATTTCAAATATACCGATTTAAATAAGAAACACAATCGCACAAGGAATTCAATTCAATAATACATCATCTAATGCCCATATGATTGTCATTCTTTGATTACAATCCGCTTACTATAGTAATAACTTTTACTTTTTTAACATCAGTGTTTGTACCAATGCCTGTCACACCATTGGTATGAGACCCCCATATTTCTCCCTTACCCATGGTCTATTTCATTTTTAATCTTTTAATTAGAAAATATTTTTCCAAGAAATCTGAAAGTTTTAACATACATTGAATGTCGAACTCGTACCATGAATTCTCAAGATTTTTCCTTCCCTTTTCACAAAGCTTCGAAACTTTCTCAATCTACCAACTATGCAATATTCGTAAGTAAGCGAGTTCATAGACACTCATATTACTAAACTTCTAACCTAAACCAAAAAATCATCAAATTGTTATAATTCAAGATCCTAATTGCAAACTAATATGTCACTTCTTATATTTCCTAAAAATCAAGTCTAGTGTTAAGCCTCAAACTCTCCAACTATCTCAGATTCAATGTTAATCGTATAATATAGACCTACTAATTAATTACTCCTCTCAATAAATAATTTCTTAAATTAAATAATTTCTTGAATTATCCCACTAACCCCTAATTAAAAATAATTCTCTAAAATTATCCCTCAACAAAATAATGGTAGCTACAGAATAAATTTAAAATTTCCATTTTAACTTTACGAAAAAGTCAAAATAGTCCTATTTCTCAAAATGATCTAGTGAATCGTCAGAGAAAGATAACGCTATTTTACTTTGAAGAGATTAGATTTCTTCTCTTCTGTTAAGGATATGTTCCTTTGTCAACAAATTAAGACTCCTCCATTTCAATGAGGAAAGACTTAGTTTAATAGTGATAATTTAATTAAGTTTAGAGTCGCGTAGGAAAGATTTAGTTTAATAGTGACAATTTAATATATATATATATATATATATATTGTGATGCTTTCTGCTACTGGGACTTTCGCCATCTAGGGTGCAACATTCAGGCTGCTTCGCCTAGCAGCACGACGCTTGTATCAATCAAATCTCCCCAAGTAGGATTCGAACCTATGACCAATCGGTTAATAGACGACCTCTCTACCACTGAGCTACTGAGGAACAACAGGAGATTCGATCTCATAGGCTTAAAAGCGCTCATCAAACAAGTGCGCCAAAAAAAAGTGGGAGGTGGTCTCGTATTCTCAATAGGAGCACGCCTGCTTTTAGCTCGTAGTTTCACTCTTGCTTTTTTTCAGCTGCTTGGATGAGAGAGGACTCAGAGCAGAGACAAGCATCCTCCAAACAAATAGGCAGGGGAGCGCCTAGCGCCCAGAGGAGCAAAGCTCATTTTCCTTTCAGGGTAAAGCGGCGCACATAAAAAAGGGCTAGCCCGTCAAAAGTTCAGTTCCTTCGCGAATGAAGTTCAGAATCAACAAGGGTTCGTAGAACGAATGGAGTGTATAACTGGGATTTCATTCCACTTTTTTGTTCGGATTCTATTTCTTTGGATCTGAGCTGAATCTTGAAATATATATATATATATATATATATATATATATATATATATATATATATATAATATAGATATATATATATATATATATATACATATATATATAATATATATATATATATATATATATATCAAATGATAATATTTATGAAAACTAGTAGGGATAATGCATAAATATTCTTAGACAATTATCGAAATTTTAGAGAGACACCTAAACTATTTTAGTTTCTTTTCACTTTAAACTTTTTTTAATAAATTTATCTTTCACTTTTAATTATTTTTAAAAGTTATGCGTATTAATTTTTAAAAAAAGTTTGAAATTGTCCATTAATTTATTGTTTTTTTATATTTTATTTGATTTTCTTTGATTATTTTTATATCTGTTCAAAATTAACTATTTGCAAATCAAAATGAAAGACAAAAAAATAAAATTAATAAAAAAAAAAAACAGCAAAAACAGTGAATGTAGGTATAAAAAGTTTCTATACAAGGTAAAAAAATGCATTAACTTAATTCAAATACAAGATAAACAAAATAAGAATATTTTTTAAAAATTATTTTTTAAAAAATTAAGAAAATATTATTTTTTTTGTAAAATAACATTTTCAATTAAAAATAAAAGTAATAATATTTACTCACATGGCAGGTTAGTGTGTACAAACACATTCAATTTTGGTGATTGAATGTGTTACATCAGCACAAAAGGTGCATAAAAATATGAAAAATGAACTTAGGGAAAAATAGATCTTGTTTAAGTTTAAATGTGTCTTAGATTTTTCTAGTTATACCTTATCTCAAAATAGTACTTAAAAGACAATTTTGTTTGATAAATTGTAGTAATTTAATAAACACAAAAAAATTCATTAATATTTCTACGCATCTTCATACTTTTAAAGTAATACAAATTACTTAGTCATCTAATAGATTCAATGCGTATTATGATACTATATGTTTCGATGTTTGTTTTGTCTATTGCTACTTTGTGTTGAGTAGCTCTTTTATTATAATCTTACACGGAATACTTTTGTTTGAGTCATATATATATATATATATATATTATATGAAGGATATACATAAGTCAATGGATATCTTAATTTTATCTTCGTTAGATTTGAATTATATTTAATATGTTATTATTGTCGATGCGAACGTGAAACTTGTCAATTCTATGGATTACGAAAGGGCATTTCGTTGGGTGCCGACTTAGCTTGTTAATGACAAGACATGTCAGTACTACCAACATAAACTAAAAGTTAAAGTTTAGTCTCTTTCACTTCTCATTAACCACTAAACTAAATCAATCACCTCCGTTTTTATGGATTTAAACATCATTAGCTTCACATAAAGTCATAACTTGTGTACTGCTTTCAAAATTCTTAGGATCCCTTTGGTAGCGATATTAGTAGAATAATTTATGGATTAAATTTAATTCATCTAATATATTGTTTGATTATTTTATTTTATTTAATTCACGAATTGCTTATTCATTATATGTGGTATTATCTTATTCCTAGTTAAACCTTGGATAAGACCCCCAAAATAACTAAATTAATCCTTATTATTTTCTAGAATTATTTTGTAATTTAATTTCTTTTTTATTTATATTGGAATGGGTATAAATGTTCTTTTTTTAACTCTCCAAATCGGTTTAGCGTAATTTAGTGAATTCACTAATATTTTATTTCTTCATTTTTTTATTCAAGATAATTTGTCAATTACCCACTTGAACTAATTGTTTTAAAAATAAAAATAAGCTTTAGTATGAACAATTTAAGTAGTCTTAAATCTACGTTAAATTTAATATATACTTGACCAACAAAAAATTAGAAATACATTGTGCCTTTAATGATCTTCTTAGTGGTACATCATACCTTTAAACTAATAACATTTTTGTTTATATATGTATTTGATTTAACTAATTAAATGGAATAAATAATTCTTTAAAAAAATTGTTCGGTCTGGTGGTTATCTAACTTGGCACAATTTCAAAATTACACTAAATAAGAGTAAAATAATAAATTTATCCTAATTTTATAAAGAACTCTGAAACCTAAAATTATTACAACTAAATAGAAACGAAAAGAGTAAAAGACTGAAATATATAACAAGTCAGAAATTGATATGTAGTTTAGATATAATATATAGTTGCTGGTTCTTTATTATGAGTAACACAGTGAACAAGTTCGATCTCTTGTTAAAAGTTTGATCAATTAATTAAACTTTTGAAAGAAATTACATGTTTAATATTCCCTCCGTCACATTTTATGTGTTACTTTGGAGATTTCGAAATTCAAATAAGTCTATCTTTGACCGTAAATTTGTTATAGATCTTGTAAACATTTTGAATTATTAATTATTCTGACTTATAGTATTTTTTATGTAATTTACAAATATATAAATTAATTTCATTTCAAAGAAAATTGAAGGTTTTCATGTGTAGATTTTCAATCGAACTTTGACTCTCCCAAAACGAAAAGTATCACATAAACCAAGACAGATAAGTATAATATAGTAAAATTCCTGAAAAAATGAAGATAATTTTAATTTTTCTCATACTTGATACTGCTAATATTTTTGATAACTGAATGGAAAATAAAGCTAATATAGCAGGTATACTCATGAAACCTTGCCTACTTTAAAAAAAAATACTCATATTTATATATATATATATATATATATATATATATATATATTATATATATATATATTAATTCGTAAACCTTTTAGATCCTAATAAAATTGATTGATGACTTAGTTGTAAGAAAGGGACAACAAAAATATTTTCTGCACACTAGAGTTTTGAATTTCCAACCTCATTATAATTAAAAATTATTTCTTTTTTAAAAAAAAGGAAACATGCGTTCTCGCTCCGCCTCTGTATCCCAACCACGAAATTAACAGTGTAGCCTTGTTTAATGTAATCACAGTAGATCCAGGAGATTACACAATTACATGCAAACAAATAATGTAAATATTTCACACTAACAAAAAAATAAATAAACTCTCTACTTATGCAAACATTACAAATAATAAAAATACTTTCTTCATCCATTCTTTTGGAGTTTAGGCAAATAATATATTACTATATATATGCATAGCATTTCAAAATAAAGTGATATTATAGAAATTTCATTACATTATCACGAATATGTACAAATATAAATCATTCATTTTATATCTCGTGCGAAAAATTTCCTTGCCCATAATTACTAGATTTTATTAAAATTCAAGACTCAAAGCATACCTACTCATTGGTAATTAACAAAGATGCGTTGATTCCAAATAAGTTAGGATCGAATATTTAGATACCTAGTGTCCATATAACTTATCTTAATCCAAACAAATTAGGGAATGATTAGAAACATGGAAAAAAAGAAGGAATGACAAGGGGAAAGGTAGAAGAATATTTAGGCCTTATTTGTTTGCAATTATTGGAGGTTCGAATCTTAATCATTCATATTCAGCCTATAAATACATTTGATTTTTAAGTCTGAATCTAAATCATTCAGATTCAGCCCATTAAGTTCATTTGTTTTATTTTTTTAAAAATCTCTTAATGGGTCTGAATGAATCAGATCTGTAGGAGACTCTTAATAACATTCAGACTCATTTAATAAGTTATCAAATAATAAATCATCGCTTCTCTGCTCTAAGCATGTCGTTTTATCTCATAACTGAAAACTTTCTTTCTCTTTCTCAATCAAACACCATTTTTTCCCTCTTGGTAAGATTTCATTTTTTATATTAATATTTTATTGTATTGACTATGTCAAGAACCCTTGCTGGTGTATTGGCGTTTATTAAGGTTTTTGAATGAAAAGAATTGTACTTCCAAATTATGATTTTTTTTTTATCAAAAGCGATATATTTTGTTGATATGAAATTTTTTATGATATTTCACTAATTTAATGTTAATTTCACATGCACATTCAGATATTGAAAACAAACAATATTAATTATTTAGTGTTCAAATTTAGAGACCACATCTTAATATTCAGATGTGTATTCAGATCAAAACACCTGAATCTTAATGCAAATTTTAATATTTTGATGTGTTTTTAGATTCAGAACTCTTAATTGGAAACAAATTGAGTCCTTAGACTTTTTCCACAAGAAGAAATCAAATTATATTTATCATCATAACTTTTATTTAATGACTCATGGTTTTTATTTTTATGAAAATAATTTTAAAACGAATACTTTTGATTCTAAAGAAAAAAATTGTGTTGTTAAATTAGCCGGAACCACATAATTAGCTTTCCTAACAACTGGAAGTGGGGACAGGCTAATATAATACCTTCCTATATATGAATTGTACTTACGTCAAAGTATCAAATTACATGTGACTTAATTTTACTCATACAAAAGAATTCCAAAAACTAAACAAAGCTACTTCAACACAAATTCACAAAAAAAAAAAAATGTTAAACAAAAATTAAAATTGAGTTAGAATTCTAATAATTATGTTGTGTTTTAAGATGGTACCATAACGCTTATCGTTAAAAAAGTTCATCACTACCAAGCAATATAGAGACCGATCTTAATTTCAAAAGTAATATTTGCGACCAAAATCTAACCTAAATATCAGCTTCCATCTCCCTTCTGTTAGGACCGAAATAATTATGTATCAAAGGAAAGCTAATTAACAAAGCAAATCTCCGTAGACCATGGGCAGGGGCTTAGCCATGTGCATGTGAGGGTGTCCAAATCGTCGAAAAAAAATATCTTATATACAAATAAAATAATATAAAACATGATTAAATAATATATTTTAGACACTCTTAACACAATAGACTGCTGTAGCCCAATGATTTTAGACCTTTTATCGATGAAATAGAGTGAAATAATATTTATGTACATATATAAGCAAAATATAAATATGATGATTATTGAGCTCATCAAGAAATATTGGTAAATAGAGATTTATTTGAAGCTAGTGCGTGGATGACTATATATTTGTTTCAAGTTGAAAGTAGATTAAGAATATTTTGCATAACCTGTACCTGTGAAGTAAGAGAGTTGATATAATCCGCAGTTTCATCTAATAAATTGTAGAAATTCATAAGTTGACCACCGGGCACTATTTTTCGAAGTTCACCAAACTCGTCTGATGATCTTCTTCTTCTTCTCTTCTTCTTCTTCTTCTTCTTCAGCAAGAGAGATCTGTTACAGATCTTTGAAAGCACGGCCCGACTCCAAGCTCTCTTTGACCCGACAACAGATGCCATGGATGCATAAGCAGCATGTTTTACCCTTCGTGAATTGGTTTTATCCTGCTGGTTCATTTTTCTAAGGGAGTGAAGAAACCGATAAGCAAATCTACTTTTGATGATGCAACTTCTTATAGTAGTCATAGAATTAATTTTAGGTTTTAATTGGAAAAAACAAAAGGGTTTTTGGAGAAGATATGTTTTTCTGACACAAAGGGACCTTAGCTTGTTGTTTGATCACAAGGACGACAAAAAAAGAAAGCTTAAGTTTTCTCTGACTTCTGACACACACAATATACTTTTATAACCAAAAAAATAAAAATAAAAAAGAGGGGTGAGGTGGTGAGGGTGCGTGGGTGGGTAGGAGAATGGAATATGAATAAAAGGAAAGAGAGAGAGGGCAAAATGGGAGGTGAGAGGAAGATACGGAAACAGAGGGGCTTTCTCTCTATTTTGAGTTCCTACACTTATGCTATCCGTTTACATTTACTCATCCAATATTTTCTAATTTTTTTTTTTTATAATTTTACTTGTCATTTTAATCAAACTATTGACTGCAAAGTTATTTTTGAGTCAAAAGTATTGATGGTAAGAATATTTTTGATTCAAATTATAAACGGAACATTTTTCTTTTCTTTCACATAGTTAAGGAGATTTTTAATCCTTTTCCCTATAAAAATTAATTGCAAAATCCATTTATATACACAAATATACAAATAGACTCATTCATATACATAAGTGTTGTATAAAAATTAATCGTGGGACTTATTTGTATATCGAAATATATAAATAGACTCATTTGATATGAAAATGTGTTGTATATATGTAGTACTTTGTTTGTATACTCTTACTATGTTTTAGTTTATATACTGAAATACATAAATAAATATTTTATGTATATGTACACCAAAATATATAGATTAATAGCCATAACAAATGTTTGCTATGAAGCGCAATTATACAAATTATAGTTATAACATACAAGTATGATGTTTTTGTTTTCTAAACCTAAAATTTATTCTAATTTTTTCTATTATATTATGAATTTATAGTAATATAGAATTAATGTTTTTTGAGAAATATAGTGAATAAATATATTTGAAATTCTATTATTTAATAAAGAAAAAAAATAATAAACTAATTATATCAATAGTTATTTTGTTAATATATATAAATGTGTCAAATTAAAATTTAACAAGTAAAAAGAAATTGAAAGAATAATTTTTTTATTATTCTCAAAAAAAAAATGCATATACAAGTATAACTTAAAAGTTTGAGAAAATGATCAAAAGCCTCCCTAATCTATATCCGAATTTTCAACTACACACTTTAACTTTACAAGAGTCCTATCACCCACCTGAATTGTTTAAAGGTATGATAATTAGCCACCTAAAAAGCCACAATCAGATCTGTCTTGGGCTGTAAACTTCACGCGTTTACAGGTAAAAAATTAATTAATTTAGTATTTTTTTAAATTTTTTTATAATTCCTTTCCACTTTTTTCTATACTCTCACAATTTCTTAAATCTCTAAAGTAACTTCTTCCCACAATTCTTTCAAATTCTTGTCAGAGAACATTAAAAAATAATCTAAAAGGATCTATGCATATCGCTGCTACATTGGAGTTTTTGTTGCTTCATCGGAATTCATTGGTCGGAGCAGTGCAGTCGCATGGTTTTGTTGTTGTTGTTGTCGTTGACCTTTTTGTGAAAATAAGGGTAGGTCTTCATGGTGGTTGTCTCGAAATGGGACAGAGATAAGAGGAGAGGGGAAGAGGAGAACGGGATTTCGTTGGTGGTTTGGTTTCGCCGCTTAGACAATGATAGTTGATGGTCGAGTAGCAAAAGAGGGAGAACAAACAAAAGCACTAGCAATACCATTAATGGGGGTCAATTGAGATTGAATCCTATTATTGATTAATTGAAATATGAAATTGATAATTAAAGGATCTATGATAAAAAGGAAAAATATTCTTACTAGAAAGTTCAATTGAGTTTGATGTAAACCCAATTTATTTATTTTTTCAAATCTGATTCAGATTTCATTTTTGGATGATTGGAAAACATGTCATTTTATCTTTAATTGAATTGATTGTTTTTTCTAAATTTTTTATATAGAGTTTACAAGTTTGTGTAAAATCAACAATGGTGAATTTGGTGTAAGAATTTGGTCTTTGTTGTTATCGAGAAGAAAGACAATAAATATAAAAAATAAATAGAAATACATATATTTATAAATGAGATATTAAAAACTAAAATTTTAACATTTGTTTGTCGTGCTCACTCTCTCAAAGAGAGTGAAATACACTCTTTATACTAGCTAATCATTCAAAGAGGTAATAATATCAGTTTCAAACAATTCAAATGGGTGATAAAACTCTCGTAAATTAAAGTATGTAGTTAAAAATCCAAATATAAATTAAAAGGGATTTTGATCATTTTCTCTAAAAGTTTCACAAATCATAATTTCAAAATCTCAAATTTTTCAGAAGTGTATAATTTGGACAACCGAATTAATGCCCAAATAAAGCTAATGTGTGGTTTATACATTATAAAATAATGGTAAGAGAATTACGTGTGTGCCTTTTATTTTGAATGCCTTTTACAAAGAGCTATTTATGTGATGTGTTATTTCGATACTTCCAACATGGAGAACTTAATGATGTTTGATTTAATATTACGAGCATGTAATTTACTAAATACTACTCTAGAACTCTTTTTAATGCATAAGCTAAATATATCCAAATATTGAATTGTCTAATTATTAATAATTAAATTAAAATTATACATATATATTCTTGGACCAAATTTTGACACTCTGATTCAAAGTTTTTTTATATTTAATCCTCCAATTATATTTTTTTCATGTATCATTTAAATACAAAAATATTATTTGGTGTGTAAATTGTTCAAAGCATGTTTATAAACATAAAAGAAAAATATATTAAACATCCCATTGAATGTGTTACGTTATTTTTTTTGTCATCTGAATTTAACCTAAAATATTCACTTTTAATTTTTAACTCAACTTTAATATAGAAAAAACAAGTTTAATATCTTCAATACGGATAAAAAGAAAGACTTTAATTCATTCAATTGAATATGTTACACATATTTTTTGTGTCATCTCGGATTTTAACCTAAAATATTCACTTTCTAATTTTAAACTCAACTCAGTATAGGAAAACAAACTCAAAATCTTCAATACGGATGAAGAAAGACTTTGATTAATTGTTAATAATACTTAAAAAAATCATATAGGCTATATCGAGTTGTCAATAACTTTTCTATTAAATACCGATATACTTTAAGAAAACTAATGAATTTTTATCAATTATTTTTCAAAGAAAACACAAAAATAGTATTAAAAGAAATCAAACATTTGTCATCAATTTTGCTATTATTTTTGCTAAAAATTAATTGACATCTCTCACTTCTAAAAGTATTAAATTATAATAGAAAATAATAAAATATAAAAATTTGAATTTTGAATTCAAATGATAAATATATAATAATATGTAACGATATGTTTAGTCGTTTTGAGCAGCAGATTTTAGTTCTGGAAAAACTGGCTGATGCGACGGACCCCACGACGGACCGTCATGGGCATGACGGACCGTCGAGGATGTCTCGTTCCAAAACACTTAGAATTCTGAAATTTGGGTACTGAAATCGACTCTCTGAACTTCGTGACGGACCTGCAGGACGGACCGTCGTGGGCACGACGGACCGTCACAGACTCTTCGAGGAAATTGAGTCTCTGAACTTTGCGACGACCTGCAGGACGGACCGTCACAGCCATGACGGACCATCACAGGTTGCGTAATCCCAGGCTGGGTCGGATTTCTGGTTAGTTTTAAAGGGGCGTTTTGGACTATTCCTACTATAATTATAAATTTCGTGGGTTAATATTAATAACTCAATTTCTTGGGGGTTAAAAGAGGTAACCTTGAGTGAATTAGTGGGTTACTATTGTCATCTTTTAAACTTAATTATATACTAATTAGGGTAAAAGAAAGAGGGTTTGAATAAGAAAAATAGAAAGAACAAAGAGAGAGAGAGAGGATCGATCGAACGAGAGAGGAGAAGAAACGCTGCTTGAAGATTTGCTTGCTTGATCACTAATCTTCGGTGGAGGTAGGTTATGGTTTTGATACTATTCGTAGTAAAATCTTAATAACGAATGATATGTATTTGTAGTATTGTAAACCCTTCTATATGCTTAATTGCATGCTTGCATGAATGTGATTATATGATTGTGATAAAAGAAGCATGATGAAGCTATTGAATCCTAAATCTTGAAGAAACCCTAATGTACTTTGTTAATGATGATGCCTTAGTATAAAAGAAGACTTGGTGAACTAAAGTAATGAGATTGATGATGCCTTGGTATAAGAGAAGGCTTGATGAATTGATAGAATGAGATTAATGGATCGGAGTGTCACGTTCCGACACATAGAATTAAGGGATCGGGTGTCACGAACCGACACGTAGAATTAGGGGATCAGAGTGTCACGTTCCGACACATAGAATTAAGGGATCGGGTGTCACGAACCGACACGTAGAATTAGGGGATCGGAGTGTCACGTTCCGACACATAGAATTAAGGGATCGGGTGTCACGAACCGACACGTAGAATTAGGGGATCGGAGTGTCACGTTCCGACACATAGAAGTAGGGGATCGGAGTGTCACGTACCGACACATAGTAGTAGGGGAGCGGAGTGTCACGTACCGACACAAGAGGAAGAAAGATAATGAATCTTGAAAGATGTTAATATACTCAATCTAATGAACCTAATTCCCAAATGAGTATGGTATTGAGGCTTGAGTCGTCATGGATGAACTTGGTAGTACTTATTGATGATTATAGTACTTGTTGTTGCTACATATTGAGTATTATAGTTGATTTATGATATTAACTGATATATATTGGCCGATGATACCTACTCAGTACTTGTGTTTGTACTGACCCCTACTTGTATGTTTCTTTATTTGTTATTTGTGGAGTGCAGCAAACGTACCGTCATCTTCAACTCAACCGCAACTCTAGCCAGTCTTCACTACATCGGAAATTCAGGGTGAGCTAATGCTTCTAGCTTGGACTGGATTTTCTTCTTCAAGTCTTGATGCCTTGAACTTCCGGCATGGACTAGCTTTTTACTTGTTTTTGCTTTCTTAGATACTCTTAGTTTAGTAAATTGAGGATAGATGTTCTTGTGATGATGACTTCCAGATTTTGGGGATAATAATAGTTATTGAATTGATTTTATTAATGAGTTTAAGTCTTCCGCATTGTATTTTGTTAATTATGTTTGAAATGTTGGGGTTTAGATTGGTTGGTTCGCTCACATAGTAGGTTAAGTGTGGGTGCCAGTCGCGGCTCGGTTTTGGGTCGTGACATAATATTAATGAATTAAAAATAAAACAAGTCTAAGAATGAAAAATGAGGCAAGTTAAAACTATGTTTATGTTTTTCTTATAAAAATTTAAGTATGATCAAACAAATATCTTAGAAATATAAAGGGGAGGATATTAATTAAGATTAGATAGAAAAGAATGCAACAGAAATTAGGGACGGTAGGCTTAATTTGGAGAAGGAGAAGTGGGACCCGAGAAGTGCCAACCACCGTATGATGGCACATGGTTGGATTACCCACTTGGATGGCGACCCTATTCCCCCCAGCCAAGGGTATTTTTCATTTTAATCCACCTTCCATTATTGACAATTTTCCATGTTTTCAAATTCCTCTCCTTTTCGTCCTCACCATTCATTCTATATATTCTATATGCATAATATGAAGTATAATTATCACGATTCAAATCGTCGTGATTGACTCTCACGTTAATTTTTTGGTGAGAAATACAATCCAAACCAAGAAATTAAATCAAAACTAAGACATTTATTATTGCAAAAGCAAGTTAAAATAACTAAAAAGAAAAGTTCCCATAAACTTAAACAAGGATCTAACAACGAACTAAACAATGCGAACGAAAAATGACCTAGAACCTGAAAGTCAATATACCAAAACTCTAATAAGATCCATAAGTCTAAAAGTAAAATGGGTACAACCCAACCAATATAAGAAGCTTTTATAGAACTAGTCTAACTTCGAAAATGTGGATAGAGACTTAAAAGAATCCAAGGCAATCCGGAAGAACTAGCTCACCCTTGAATCTGGAACGATTACTGATCTTCTAAGTGAGATCTATCAATAGCCGTCGGAAGATGTCATGTATTCAACAAAAATAAGAGCAAATCTAGTATCTGTACACCAACACAGTGTACTGGTATGATCACGTGGCAATTCCACGAAGTGCAACATGTATGAGCCATTACATCAATAAAATCACATGCATATACCGAACATATACAATATTATCAACATTTATGAACAACCTACATTTTCACAATTCTCAAGATACACAATTATGTCAAGTAGATGGTCCTCTCATGGAACCCAAACTCAAATTGCATACATACTCATAATGATATCAAAACGTGGTATCTGATCCCATAGTTATGTCGAAACGTGGTAACAGATCCCATCTTTATGTCGAAACGTGGCAACCAATCTCAGTTAGTTATGTCGGAACGTGGTAATAAATCTCTTCAATACACAACAATCACAAGCATATTCTCAAATTATACAATCAAAAAGTCATTCATGACACATAGTCATTTGTCTATCTCAAGTGTGATCAATGATGCAACATTTGCATACATACTCATAATGAACCAAGAACAAATATACATCACACAAGCATAGAATCACAACTATCACCTACCTTGAAACAAGCTAAAAGCCCTAAGAAACTTTATCCTTCTCTTTCCGAATTTGTCCCGCTTGTTTTTTGTCTACAAACAATCAATATACTACAGAAATCAATAAACAATCACTAATTACTCGTATTACCAATATTTTTAACAACCCTAGATCATACACATGATCCCAAGTATCCAAATTAGGATTGTTTCCAACATTATTCTTAAATCAAAACCTTTCCTCATCGATAATAACCTAAGAAAATAGGTTCTACGGATCGAAAAATAGATTCGGAGTGTGAAAATCTTACTTTTAGCCTCAATAATGGTGAGAGACTGTCAAGAATCACATGGGGTTCATTCATTAGCTTTAAAAATTGAAAAGTCCAAAAAAGGTTGTTAGGGGTTAATTTATGACTTTAGTCGTGTCTAGCCCGCCACAACGACCCTCATCCCGCTACAACAGACCCGCCATAGCGACCAAATCCAACGCCATAGCGCCTTGCATGAAATAGTGAGTTATTTAATTAATTCCAATACCCTCATTTCATAACACACCTCTAACCAATGACACTCAGAAAATCCCCTTCATGATAAGATGGATTCTGGAGTTCTACTCACCCGAATTCAATTTCATAAAGTCATAAGGATTCCTTAACGAGTTATGTATCCCCTCGTGCAATCAAAATCATAATTAAATCAAACTATTGCTGCCACATTTTTCTACACCTTAATGACTTTCATTTCATCCAAATCTGGACTATGTTGGGAAAATATCAAATACTATGAAAAAATTTTCAAACCCAAATTTTTCCCGTTGGCTTTTCTATTACGATGAAATCTGACATTACAGTAATATATACATCCAAACTTTCACTCATAAGTTTGAGAAATATATAGAAGGAGGAGAAGGAGGACAGGAAAGAAGAATATGAAGAGGAAGAGGTTGAAAACATATGCAATTGAGGTGAAGAAATGAGGAAGAGGAGGAGGTTGAAAAAGATATAGAATAGAGGTGAAGAAATGAAGTAAAAAGGTTGAAACTGATGAAGAGGAAGGTGAGAGCTTAGGATTTTAAAAATCAATAAAAATTATATAAAATAAAAAAAATGTGTTAGCAAAAAAAGTTTCAAAAAGAAAATTCAATGTCAGACGCGTCTAAGTGTGTGCATACAAATTTGGTTCGGTTTGTATTGAGGCATGCCTAGTGGCGATATGCTTTCGTACTTTTCTACCCTCGCTGGTTATTAAGGGTCTGAGGATTGGCTTATTGGGTGCGGGAATCCTCTCAAGGCTCATTAATCGATATGCCCTTTTCTTTCTTTAGAGGAGGAGGAGGAGGAGGAGCATCTCCGTCTAACCAAATATCGGGTGTAACCACTTGCTTTCTTTTAGTTCTAGTCATTACCTACTAAGTACATATTCGCACATACGATTTTTCAATGTTAGTTAAAATCAAACACACATTGAATCAAACTTTAAAACATTCATGAGGCTCGCCCAAATTTACTTATGCGTTTTACTTAGTCCTTTCCCCGGATTTCCATCTTGCTTAGATTTTTCTCAAGCCTAGCCTAGCATGAAATTTTCAACTCACTGCCCTAAAAGTTCTCTCACTTGATATCTTTTGTGATTAGTTCCTCCGTAAAAAATGGAAGGCTTGTTACCAAAGTATAGTATAAGTAGTTAAATACGAGGTACTTCGTAGGCATCATAGGCCGATCGATCTATCATAGAAACTATATAAATAAAAGTGACATGATAGTGCTAACCTATGATACAACATCTAACTAAAAACATATGTATCACTATAGAAAATGCAGATAATAATAATAATATGTTATATAAAATATATCAATCACGAAGAGATACATGATGCAAAATAAATACAATGCATGTGTGGTCAATGCCTAAGACTAAAAATCTGGAAAAAATCTCATGGGCTAGCCAAAGTGCTTCCTGGAGCTTAGAAATGTTGTAATGCAAGAAATATAACCTGAAATAGTCTTTCACGCTGTGGGGAGGGATTTCTCGATCTTATTAGTATAAAAGTAAACTCAAAATAACCCTTCAAACCACCAAAAGTGCTTTCTAGAAATATTATGTATTGATAGTAAAATCAGTCAATTTAAAGATAATAGCTTTTAAAAATGAAAATCCAATGAGATTGATGAAATTCCATTAAATTTTGAACTTTTCTCGAATAAATAATAAAACACTCTCTCAATCCCAAAACCAATAAACTTGAGGCAAAAACAATTTAGAAGTTTTAAATACACATTTTTATTATTTCTAGCTCAAAGCATGTCAAACGTAGATGTCGTTCATGTGATTTCATACCAAACACAATCAATACATTCGCAATAAATTCACACCACACAAACAACACAGTATGCACCCATTACAGTGCAACTGTACTAACTTGAAACTCAGTCAATCCAAGTCAAAGGCTTCAGGCCCATAAAAAGACAATCATATAATTAAAGCACAAAATGATTAAAAAAAATCACACAACCACACTTAAAAAATCAAAACGCATAAATCTAGGTCTAAATAACCTATAAACGCATTAAGGATCCTATTTCGCCAATCAAGACTAAATCTAATCCTAATCTAATGCCTTAGAGCTAAGTACTAGCTAATGTCCAAAAATGTCCTAAATGTGACTAAGGATCATGGAAGCCTCTTTCCTCATCATAAAACATTCCTAACAATCATGAAACTTATTTTATATAGAATCTAGCTAAGCTAAGTTAAAAGGGAAAGACCTTAACCTAACCCAAAAGGGGAAGATCATAACCTACCTCAAGGCCAAAAATGCACATGAACCTCAGTTCAACAACTTTATACTTTTGAGAAGCCTCATAATGATTTCATGCTATCAAATTAGCAATATAGATGTCATTAAAAGAAAATAGATACTTAAATTTCTAACAAAAGACAGGGATCCAAAAATCAGGTCAAACTAGAACTGTGGAACTTATGTGTAGAACCACAAAATAGATTATATCACAAGGTCTCAACCAGCTTGAGGAACTTGTGCCCCAAAAACAGGCACAATCTAAATATAATTGTACGATAAACAACCCACACAAAAGAAACTTCAACAATGCAATATGAATCATAAAGAGAAAATCAATTGAAACTTACAAGTTAAATGTGTGAATAACGACCCTTTTATTGTACTTAAGCTATTTATCACCAAATCCCAGTATTACCTACTAATTTCTCCTTAAATTACATCTCCAAATCGCAACAATGGAGTTGGTCTTAAGAGGAATGCATGTTGAAAATTGTGAAGTGAATATAATTGTCTTTCAGTTACTCATTACGATCGCGTGAACCAGAAGGTCTCTATCGTGATTAATAACCATTAACGGGATTCATTGCCCCTTCAATGCAGTCATGATGGTCAAAGTTCATCACCGTGTTGACCAAGGAAGTTGGTGTTTACCATCACAGTGCCAAGCTTGCGATTTTGAACACCATTTCATTGGACTTCACAAACTTGGATTCAAGCCAGGGACGCGATGAGAATTTATGGAGTTAGAAATAGTTGCATTAGCTCTATTTAGAGTTTAGGAAATGCCTTGATAGGGGTTCACGATTCATTCAGAAT
Organism: Solanum peruvianum; assembly: GCA_027705065.1. Taxonomy (NCBI): domain Eukaryota; kingdom Viridiplantae; phylum Streptophyta; class Magnoliopsida; order Solanales; family Solanaceae; genus Solanum; species Solanum peruvianum. Next base: position 46,134,852 of record JAKWJD010001763.1, read on the forward strand.
CCCGTGTAAATAAACAAACATTACTACACACCAAAATTAATATTCTAGACTCAATGAAATCAACGAAACGACAAACAGAGATTCTCTTGATAAAATGTTGACCCAAATCAACATTCATGAAAAGCAACCATAACAACATGTTGCAAAATACCATAACATCATCCGAATCACCTTGGGATCTGAACCAGAGGTTATTATAGATGAAACTTAATGTTGTTGAGCTAACGGAGTTGATAAATAACTCATTTGAGCCCATTGACAAAGAATGTTAACCGAAGTCAACTCATTGTCAAAAGTTCCCAACATCTCAGCTAACTTGTCAAACTCACGCCAAAGGCCTCGGAATCCGAACCATCAATGCTACTAATCCAAAATGGATATTTTAATTTGAAGTTTATAGAACCATATCTACACACCAAATATACAACATACAAAAGTTACGTAAAGGAGAAAATTAAGAAATAAATACGAACACAGGCAAATGACCACGAGAGTAATTATACTAGATCTTTGTAAAAATAATAAAACTTAAAAAAAAGTTATAAATCTATCATTTTATAAATTTCAACTTCTAAAAATTTAAACAAGTAGTCTTCAATAAAGTTGTTATAGTACAAAATTTGAAATCAAACATGTGAATAAAGAACGTTTAATTGTATTCTCATTGTAAGAAATTTGTTTATTTTTATTATAAATAAATCTCTACTCATCCTTAATGGGTTAAAACTTTTTTCTTTTTATTATAAATTCTAGCATATTCAAGTCATAAGCAACAATAATATGCTTTACTTTATCCTTCGTTGAATAAAATTATGACTTGTATCTTCTTCTCGCATAAGAGTAATTTGAAGAAAAAGTTATTTGGAGAGAGAAACAAATAAAAAATAGGTAAAAAATTGATTTCACGAAGACATGAATTATGTTAATCTAAAACCAAGTTATTTGTACAAAAAAATAATAAAGATCAAACTTTGTAAGTTTTTGAATACTTAAAATAGTAAAATCGATAAGTATATCTTTAAGAGATCATTTTAGATCTACTATTATAAATAGAATCATTTCCTCTTTTGAAAAAAATCAAGGTGGAAATCATTTAGACGCTTAACTTTACATTAAAAATTATTATTTTTCCTTTAATTTGAATTATAAGCATTTTTCCTTTTATTTATGCAATATCTATTTTATTCTTGTCATTTTAAATTCTCCATCTATGTAATGCATATATTTTTATAATATATACATATATATATATATATATATATATATATATATATATATATATATATATATATATATATATATGTATGTATGTATTAACATGCTCTTCTTAGTTTTCAAACACACCAAGATGTCATCAATAAAGACTATCACAAAAGAGTCAAGAAAGAGCTTGAATACTCCATTCATCAAGCTCATGAGAACTACAGGTGGATTTTCAATCCAAACGACACAACCAAAAATTCATAGTGCTCTTAACGAGTCCTAAACTCCGTCTTGGGTATATCTTTAGGCCTAATATTTCAATTGATGGTACCTAGATCTGAAACCAATCAAAGAGAAACTGCCGCACCTTGTAATTGGTCAAAATATTATCTATACTAGGAAAGGGGTACCTATTTCAAATATCGACCTGCTTAACGAGTCCTAAACTCCGTCTTGGGTATATCTTTAGGCCTAATATTCATTGATGGCACCTAGATCTGAAACCAATCAAAGAGAAACTGCCGCACCTTGTAATTGGTCAAAAATATTATCTATACTAGGAAAGGGGTACCTATTTCAAATATCGACCTTATTTAATTGCCGGTAATCTATGCACATCCGCATGCTACCATCCTTCTTCTTAACAAATAAAAATGTAGCACCCCATCGGAAGCACTAGGATGACCAAAACCCTTATCAAGAAGCTCTTGAATTATATCCTTAAGCTCTCTTAACTCCGCGGAGCCATGCGATAAGGAGGGATAGAAATGGGGCGCGTACAAGACTCTAAGTCACTACAAAAATCTATGTCTCTATCTGGAGGCATGCCAGACAAATCATTTGGAAAAACTTCATTAAATTCGGACACCAACGGAACAGACCCAATGGATGGACCTTCAATCTCAATATCTCTTACATGATCCAAATAAGCTAAACAACCTTGCTCTACTAATTTACTTGTAGGATGGAGGATGTAATTTTAACTTGCTTAGGACTGTACACCCCTTCCCACTCTAATTTTTCCCTTCTCGGAATTTCTAGACTCACAAACCCAATTCATGCCTAAGACTATGCTGAAGTCAGCCATATCCAAAATTGTCAAATCAACCTAAGTATTAAATCCGATAAACAAAATTGGGCAAGCATGATAAACATGGGTGACTATGACTGACTCGCCAACCGATGTAGAAACACGTATATGATCATCAAGAGTATCACATAACATCTCAAAATCAGAGGCAAATCTCACAGACACATAAGAATAGGTGGAACCCGGATCAATAATACATTAGTCATTAGTCACAGACAAGAATAGTACATGTGATAACTGCATCAGACGCCTCTACCTCATTCTTGCCCGGAAAAACACGTATATGATCATCAAGAGTATCACATAACATCTCAAAATCAGAGGCAAATCTCACAGACACATAAGAATAGGTGGAACCCGGATCAAATAATACATTAGTCATTTAGTCACAGACAAGAATAGTACATGTGATCATTGCATTAGACGCCTCTACCTCATTCTTGCTCCCGGAAAGGCATAACATTGAGTTTTATCATCAACACGAGCTACCAACCTGCCTGGTTTTGTGTTACCTCTACCTCTGTTACCATTTTCTCTACCTCTACGGTCTCTCTGATTTCCTCTTCGTCCTACTTGTGGACGTTTCCTACCATTATTATAATTTCTTGTGGGTACAACTGCTCGAGAAGGTTGCTGCCTGAACTCAAGTGAACGGGATTGTGGGAAGTTCCTCATTATGTGTCAAAGTTCTCCACAACTAAAGCAAGTGCGGTCGCCAGATATTTTGCTTCCCGCCACGTTCCCAATACTCTGATTAGTTGAAAAACTATTAAAAGGAGTCTCCAAATAGTTACCAGTAGAGGCGGGCATGGTGGACTAAATTGGCTTGGCTGTGAGCGTAGGTCGACCAGACTCTTTAACATAGGAGTCCCTGAAATATCCAGAATTCTTTGCTCTCTTAGCCAACACCTTAGCTTGACGTGTCGCTTCACCCTCTCCACCTTCTTAACATAATCGGTCATTTCATTGAAGCCCCTACCTGCAGAAGGCATGTGAACAAATAACACTTGCAGCTCATAATACAACCCTTTAATAAACAACCGGATCAACTCCTCTTTAGTGGTAATCAATTGTGTAGCATATCAAGATAAAGCATGGAACTTGACTTTATAAGTATCCACAGACATACTACCCTGTTCTAATGTCATAAATTCATCCTTCTTGTAATCTCCCAAAGTCCTAGGCACATATTTCTCTAAGAACAAGGCATGAAACTGGGTCCAAGTAAGTGGAGGTAATGTAAAGGCTCTACATTCCATATAAGCTCTCCATCATTGCATCGCCTTGAAGTTGAAAAAAATGAACTCAACCCATGTTTGTGAATGATAACCAACTTATGCAACCTCTCATAACAATCCAATATGAACTCAAAAGCATCTTCTGTTTCGGACAAAAAACAACCAGGGGCTTGAGCTTCCAAAATTTGATCAACATATTATGCTCATTACCGGTCATCAAGGAACCAACATAGTACGGAAGAAAACATCAGTATCTTGAACCATCTTTTGGACCAGCTAACCCTTTCAAAAATGACATGATCTATCGATATAACACCGGATCAATGGGAGGGATTCCTGTAGCTTCAACCTACCTCCTTCCTCATTTAAAACCTCCTCAACATTCTCAAACTCAACTTCCTCATCTATATCTTCATTATGAACCGTAGGGTTCGTATTTACAGAAACATAGTCATTTTGCACCTCATTCACAACATTTGCCACTCTCCCACGGCCTCTACTCCTAGTTCTTCCTCTACCTCTGCCTCGACTGTGACCTCTGGCTACGGGTTCCTCAGTTGGAGAATTAGCAAGAGTTACGAGCCTAACACTATTATACCTAGTATTAATCATGTATGGAAAGAAAGAGTGAAATAAGTAAAATACTAATTTGAATTGTTAGATACGAATTGGAATCAAGTCATAGCACGAAGGAGACAAGAGAAAGAAGAGATTTCCTAAAGTCTTATAGTTTCTCGAAGAAAAGTAAAGGTGTCCCCTACTGTTTCGCGAGACTCTATTAGACTCATTTCAGTATATCGAGATCAATGAACATACGCTCTGATACCAATTTTTTCACTACCCAAACCGTCATGATTGGCACCCATACTACAACTCGATGGCAAAACCACTACTAACAACCAACAAAATAATAAATTTAAAAACTAAGACATTTAAGTTACAGAAATAAGTTAATTAACTAAGATAAGTTTTGTTACTAATTAAAGATATAATAACTAACAAACAATGCGAAAGATAACCTAGAATTTAAAATTCAATGTACCAAAACTAGAAATGAGAACCAAATCAAACAAGAATTTCTAGCGAACTATCTAACTAACTAAAACAAGGTCTAGGTCTGAAAATGATAGACATAGATAAAAAAATTTCATGGCATCCCGAACGATGTGGGGTCACCCTTGAACTTGAAGTGATCATCGATCTCAAAAGCAAGGTCTATCAATAGTCTCGTGAAGGTGCCTTGTACTTAACACAAGTAAGAGCAAGTGCAGAATCAGTACACAACCACCATATACTGGAAGGACCACGCGGCTATCCCATTAGTCTAACATAAACAACCAATTACAACATTATAACACATGCACATACATCAACATATTCAACACTATCATAAGAATCAACATCACAATTCACATGATTCATCACATAGTTGGTCCTCTTACAGAACTTAAAGTCAAACTGTTAGCATGGTGAAATGTGACAATCTGATCCCATTTTTATGTCGGAATGTGGAGACCGATCCCAGTTAGCATACCAGAATGTGGCAATCTGAGTCAAGTTAGTGTGCCTAGAATGTGGCAGTCGTTCTCAATCACACATCACAATAACACATCAAGATCATACATTCCAGTCACGGTTACATGGTATCAATATTCATATATATTATTTCAACATCTATGATAAATATTGCAACATCCATACATATACAAGTATCACGACGAAGCAAAGCAAATTTATATCACACAATCATAAAATCCCAACGATCACTTACCTCGAAACAAGATTGAAATCCTAGACAATTGATCCTTCCCTTTTCGAATTCCTTTCGATTGTTTGTGGTCTACAAACAATAAGCTATATACGAGAATCAATAAAGAAACACTACATTCCCAGGATACTAACAAACTATAAACCCTAGTTCAAACCCATGACCCCAACTAGTCAATTCAGAGTTAATTATACCATATGATATTGATCCATTCTAAAACGTTCTACGAATTAAAAAATAAATTTGGGGAGTGAAAAGTTTTTCTCTAGCTTCAAGAAAAACTTCTGTTATCAACTAATTAATTGAAAATATTTTTGGCCATTTAATTAATTAAACAAAAATAATTAAAACAAACTTTGTTCAAAAAATAATCTCTCGATTGATCATTTGCAAAAGCCAAAGCCAAAGTCATAGCCGAGACGAGCGAGCGACGATGATGGCGGCGCGAGGGGGTCCCTCTATCCAACCCTTTTAAGAATTAAGAGGAGTATTTCTGTATTTAATCTCTCATATTTTTCTTTCCATCACCGATGATGGAAAAATGCCTTTTCATTAAAGCATATGAGAGCTTTTCAAGTCCTGAACTCTTCAAGTTCTCAACTTTTTGAATTCCTCTCCTTCCCTCTATTTTTTATCAATTCTTGCTACATATCGAACAAGTTATAACTAAGCACTTAATTTTTTAATTTTGTATAACTCGCAAGTTTGTATGATTTGAAATTTGTTTAACTGTTAAAGTTTAGATATTTGTATTCGTATAAATTTGTTATTTTAATTTTATATAAAAATAACTAAATTATACAAATATACCTGTGAATTATACAAACTTGCCGCGAAGTTTACAAATGATACAACATATACTATAGCTAAAGCCCGTGAATATGTAAACTATAACTATACAGCATAAATAAATTTATTATAATGGCGATTTGCAAAGTTTTTCTTAATTAAACTACCAAAACAACTTCCATTTAAATTCTACAATGTCATACAAGGATCATAGCTCAATGGTCTTTTGTTGTGATGTATTAAAAGAAATAACTATTGTATATACTTTTATTTGATGATTGTAATTTGAATTATGTTTGACTTAATATCTCAGTTGATGTAGTATTTTTAGAGTAACTTTCACATATAGCAAACATAGAAATTATATTTATATGCTATAGTTATACTTTGTATAATTGCGCTCCGATCCATAACAAAAATAAATATATATATTTCGCTATACATATACAAAAAATAGTTGTATAATTCGTTATACATATAAAAAGAAACCAGTTGTATAATTTGCTTTACATATACAAAAGAAAGTTGTTGTATACAAAAGATCAATTGTATAATTTGCTTATGTATATAAACGAGAAAGAGAGAAAGACAAAAGAAAATTGGGCAGGAAAATATTTGTATTGTATAATTATAAGTGTATAAAACGAAGATATATGTATTTGCGTGTGTATATACAATTTTTTCTCGCTTATACAAACAGAAACGCAATTTATGCATTTCATTTATGTTTGTATAAGTGAGAGAGGTGAGGATGGCGAGCGAGATCTGGGAGAGTGGGGAGTGAGATCTGGGAGATGGGAACGAAAATACATGTATATATACATTTCTCTTACTTTTCAAACACAAACACATTTTATACATTTCTGTTTGTATAAAAACGAGAGAGGTGAGCGACAGAGAGAGAGTGGCGAGTGAGAGTTTGAGGGGAAAAGGTTACTGGGAAACAATTTGCTAAAGGACACAATCAAATCAAAGTGTGATTAAAACATTTAATTTCATTTATTAGTTTGTCAGATATACAATCTTCCCATTATTTTATACGGTCACCAACTTATATGAAATAACTTATCAATATATAACTTTTATATAAAATAAAGTAGAAAGAAGACAAAACTATCTTTATTTCTCCCCATAAATCAATGAATATCAAGTATCAAAGAGTATAATCATAAACATATTATATTTTAAGTTAACAATAAATAAATATTTTAAATAATCTCTCTTATATGATCCAATTATATCGAGTTATCAAATCACGTACATTTTCTTCTAGTTGGCTTATAATTGGATTTGTCTCAAATATAATTTTTGTTGGGTTTTAGCAAGTGTGAATGGGAAAAGAAAAGAGAGAATATGAAAAGTGAGGGAACTACTTTGGACGGAAAATGAAAAGTCATTTGCAAAGTGCAAATGAAAAGTCATTTCTTATAAATTTGCAGGTAACGGTAACATTCCGAAAAGTTGTTACTCCTTCCGAAAAGTCGTTACTTTTCGAAAAGTCGTTACTTTCCAAAAAGTAGTTATTTTCCTAACACACACACAATTTTTCGAAAAGTTGTTTTTTTTTCCAAAAGACACAACTTTTCTGGATAAAATGGGTCTGAACAGATTTCACTGAACAGACATGTTCCTTGCTGAAAATGGCTATAAAAGGAAGTCAATTTTGATTTTTTAATCACTGAAATTTTTTTTCTTTCTCTCTCTCATTTATTTTTCTCTCAAACAAAATCAAGTGTCGATCGACTGAGTCTGTGTGACTTGTTGCTGTTCTTAAGTTCGTTGAAGTTAAAGAAGTTTGAGGTACCGCTATTTCTTTAACAGGTTTAATCCGTTTTATCTTGGGAGAAATTAATCCATATCCTTGGGTACAGTGAGAGGATTAAATTTCTTAAGGACACACAGTAGTTTCTGTGGACTCGGATTAATTCTTGTATTCTATATATTTTTCTGCTTCATCTTATTTCTGTTTCTGTTTCTATTTATTACTTTATAATACAAGTTATTGTAAGAATAACAATCTTAAGAAATTTAACAGTTTCTGTATTTGAGGAGATTAAAACCTTTATGGTTTTCTACTCTGCTTGAATTTTTAAATTCATTTCATTCGATTAACGATTAAAAGAACATAAAAACTTTATCCTTAAATCAAAAACAGTTTGTGTAAAGATTTGTTCTTTACTGTTAGTATTTTAAATACTTAATTTATCTTTCATTTGTGACAGAAAAAAAGACTAATTCAAGTCAAACAAATGCTGGAACAGTAAGTGCTGCAACAACAACGGTTGCACATAATTGTTCAAATGCTGCCTTAGCAGCGGCTGAGAAACCTGCAAAGTTTTCTGGAGTCGACTTTAGAGATGGCAGCAAAGATGTTCTTCTATCTCACTACGTTGAGTCTGCAGAAGTTCATCAATGAGAATGTTCCTGTTATGTCAGATGAAACTCCGGCTGATGAACGATTCTTGGTAACAGAAGCATGGACACACTCAGATTTTTTGTGTAAAAATTATATTTTTGAGTGGTCTGCAAGATGATCTGTACAATGTGTACAGCAATGCAAAACCTCAAAAAACTCTGGGATGCTTTAGAAAAGAAGTACAAAACAGAAGATGCCGGAATGAAGAAATTCATTGTGGAAAAATTTCTGGACTTTAAGATGATAGACAGTAAGACTGTCGTCACCCAAGTTCAAGAATTGCAGGTCATAATCCATGATCTCCTTGCTGAAGGTATAAATTTATTTAATGCCTATGTTAGAATATTAAGTTTTCCCTTAATACTCACATAACCTTTAATGTAGGATTGATTGTAAATGATGTTTTTCAAGTGGCTGCAATTATTGAAAGTTACCTCCATTGTGGAAGGACTTTAAAAACTACTTGAAACACAAACGCAAGGAGATGACTGTTGAAGATCTCATAGTAAGGTTGAGAATCGAAGAGGATAATAAGGCTGCAGAAAAGAGGTCACGTGGTAATTCAGCAGCAATATCTGGAGTAAATTTTGTGAAGAAGATTCCACAAAATTAAAGAAAAGAAAGAAAGCATCTGGTCCAAAAAGCAATCCTCCTAAGAAGAAATTCAATGGAAACTGCTTTAATTGTGGTAAACATGGTCATAGGGCTAATGAATGTCGAGGTCCTAAGAAGGACAAGAAAAAGAAGGATCAAGCAAACTTGGCTGAATCCAAGGAGAAATGGACGATCTCTGTGCAATGCTTTCAGAATGTAACTTGGTTGGAAATCCAAGAGAATGGTGGATAGATTCTGGTGCCTCATGCCATATTTGTGCCAACAAAGAATTATTTTCATCATATACTCCAGCACTTACAGATGAAAATTATTTATGGCAAACTCCGCTGTTGCAAAGGTGGAAGGAACAGGCAAAGTCCTATTAAAGATGACATCAGGCAAGGTGGTGACTTTGAATAGGGTCTCATTTGTTCCAGAATTGAGAAAGAATTTAGTTTCAATTCCAGTTCTGACCAAGAATGATTTAAATGTGTATTTGTTTCTGATAAAGTAGTAGTAAGCAAATGATATGTATGTAGGAAAAGGCTACCTTAGTGATGGCCTTTTCAAACTCAATGTAATTGCAGTTGATATGAATAAAGATTTTGCTTCTTCTTACTTGCTTGAGTCAAATGTTTATGGCATGAACGTTTGGGACACGTTAATAACAAAACCTTGCGAAAACTGATTAACTTAAATATTTTGCCAAAATTTGAGTGCAATAAATCAAAATGTCAAATTTGTGTTGAATCTAAGTATGCTAAGCATTCTTATAAATCTGTTGAAAGGAATTCAAATCCTTTAGAATTGATTCACACTGATATTTGTGACATGAAGTCAACACCATCACGTGGTGGGAAAAAGTATTTCATAACATTTATTGATGATTGCACTAGATATTGTTATGTTTATTTGCTAAATAGTAAGGATGAAGCAATAGATGCTGCAGTTGAAAATCAGTTAGATAAAAAGATCAAATGATCAGAAGTGATAGAGGTGGAGAATATGAATCTCCATTTGCAGAAATATGTTTAGAAAATGGAATAATCCATCAAACTACTGCTCCCTACACTCCTCAGTCTAATGGAATTGCAGAAAGAAAAAACCGAACTTTAAAAGAAATGATGAATGCATTACTTATAAGTTCAGGTTTACCACAGAACTTGTGGGGGAAGCTATCCTTACAGCAAATCAGATACTTAACAGAGTGCCTCACTCAAAGACAAATGTAATTCCATATGAGAAATGGAAAGGTAGAAAACCCAATTTGAAATATTTCAAAGTGTGGGGTGTCTAGCCAAAGTCCAAGTTCCTATACCTAAGAGGGTAAAAATAGGACCTAAGACTGTGGATTGTGTATTCATTGGATATGCGACAAACAGTAAGGCATGTCGATTTTTGGTTCATAAGTCCGAACATCCGGATATTCATGATAATACGGTAATGGAATCAGATAGTGCTGAATTTTTTGAACATATCTATCCGTATAAAACTAGACTTGAGTCATCTAGTGGGGGATCTAAACAACCCAGAGAAGAACCAAAAGAAATGAACAAAATGAAGAAAGTCCAAGACGCAGTAAACGTCAAAAGACATCTACTTCATTTGGATCAGATTTTGTAACATTTCTTCTTGAAAGTGAGCCTCAAACATTAAGAAGCAATGTTGTCTAGTGACTCAACCTCTTGGAAGGAGGCTGTTAATAGTGAAATTGAATCAATCTTAAGCAATCATACTTGAGAGTTGGTTGATCTTCCTCCAGGGAACAAACCCTTGGGTTTAAAATGGATCTTTAAAAGGAAGATGAAAGACGATGGAACTATTGACAAATATAAAGCAAGACTTGTTGTCAAAGGTTTTAGACAAAAGAAGGTCTTGATTATTTTGACACATACTCACCAGTGACTAGGATTACATCATTCGGATGTTAATTGCACTAGCTGTAGTATACGGTCTTGAAATTCATCAAATGGATGTAAAAACGCCTTCTTAAATGGAGAGCTGAAGAGGAAATTTACATAGAACAGCCTAAGGGTTTTGTATTTCCTGATAAAGAAAAGAAAGTGTGCAAACTTATTAAGTCACTTTATGGCTAAAACAAGCACCAAAACAATGGCATGCAAAGTTTGATCAAACCATGTTGTCAAATGGATTTAAGATCAATGAATGTGATAAATGTGTTTACATTAAAGATACTCCAAATCAGGAAGTTATTTTATGCCTATATGTAGATGATATGCTTATAATGAGCAAAGACATTGCTAATATAAAAGCTACAAAGCGTATGCTTGCTAGTAAGTTTGATATGAAAGATTTAGGAGTTGCTGATGTGATATTAGGAATTAAAATTCTTAAAACTCCTAACGGTGTAGCATTGTCCTCAAACTCATTATATTCAAAAGATACTTGAAAAATTCAAATTTTTGAATTTTAAAAGGGCAAAGACTCAATTGATGTAAATCTTCATCTTGCAAAGAATAAAGGCGAAAGTCAGTCTCAATTGGACTATGCTAGCGTTTGGGAAGCTTAATGTATGTCATGAATTGTACACGACCAGACATAGCTTGCGCTATTAGTAAACTTAGTCGATACACAAGTAATCCTAATTATAATCATTGGTTGGCAATGAAGAGAGTTTTGGGATACTTAGATGACACTCAAAACTATGCTTACATTACAACACAATATCCAACCGTTTCTTGAAGGATATAGTGATGCAAATTGGATTACTGGGTCAACTGAAACAAAATCCACAAGTGGATACATTTTTTACTATTCGACGAGGAGCAATATCTTGGAAATCATCCAAACAACATGTATAGCTCGTTCTACAATGGAGTCTGAATTCATTGCTTTAGACAAGGCAGGTGAAGAAGCTGAATGGCTCAGGAATTTCTTAGAAGATATCCATTTTGGCCCAAACCAATGGCCCCTATATGCATAATTGTGATAGTCAAGCTGCAATAGGAAGGGCTGGAAGCATTATGTATAACGACAAGTCTCGTCACATAAGACGAAGACATAACTCTGTGAGACAACTACTCTCTAGTGGAATTATCACAATTGACTATGTGAAGTCAAAGATAATGTGTCGGATCCACTTACAAAAGGCCTAAATAGAGAGGGAGTTGAGAAATCATCGACGGGAATGGGACTATGGCCAGAACAAGTCATTGTGGCGGTAACTCTACCTAGAAGACTGGAGATCCCAAGATCTAGGTTCAAGGAGATAAAACAAAGTCATAGATGACGGTTCAACATTGTCAAAAAGAAAAAAATATATTATTATTTTATGGTCCATTCTCATGATGAGACAATGTTTAGTAACCAGGATAAAGACATAAGGACTTTTTAATGGTTTCTAAGTTTGATACAGGAATATCAAATGGTGTATCTATGGGATAACACATTTAGAAATCACCTATGTAAGTGTGAAGTGTAAGCCGCTTCAAGGAGAATCCGTAGGCAGTTCTTTAAGCACTTACTATCCAAGATGTGTTCATGGCTGAAACGAACAAACAATGAGAACGAAGAACAGTTCAAGGGTTGATTGTGTGACATATGTTGTGTAGGTATACACCAAAGCTCGACGGTTCAAAGATATCAAATCTACCGATTGACCGAGTTTATCCGATATATGTTCACTACGGAAAGTTTAAAGGGAAACCTACTTATCTAGCTGAGATTAACCTTTACCTACAAGACACACACGTTTTTTCATGCATATGTTTTAACAATAGCCTTCCCCATTCATGTGGGGGATTGTTGGGTTTTAGCAAGTGTGAATGGGAAAAGAAAAGAGAGAATATGAAAAGTGAGGGAACTACTTTGGAGGGAAAATGAAAATTCATTTGCAAAGTGCAAATGAGAAGTCATTTCTTATAAATTTGCAGGTAACGGTAACATTCAGAAAAATTGTTACTCCTTCCGAAAAGTCGTTACTTTTCGAAAAGTTGTTACTTTTCAAAAAGTAATTATTTTCCTAACAGACACAATTTTTCGAAAAGTTGTTATTTTTTCCAAAAGACACAACTTTCTGGATAGAATGGTTCTGAACAGATTTCACTGAACAGACATGTTCCTTGCTGAAAATGGCTATAAAAGGAAGTCAATTTTTGATTTTTTAATCACTGAAAATTTTTTCTTTCTCTCAAATAAAATCAAAGTGTCGATCGACTGAGTCTGTGTGACTTGTTGTTGTTCTTAAGTTCGTTGAAGTTAAAGAAGTTTGAGGTACCGCTATTTCTTTAACAGGTTTAATCCGTTTTATCTTGGGAGAAATTAATCCATAACCTTGGGTACAGTGAGAGGATTAAATTTCTTAAGGACACACAGTAGTTTCTGTGGACTCGAATTAATTCTTGTATTCTATATTATTTTCTGCTTCATCTTATTTCTGTTTTTGTTTCTGTTTATTAACTTTATAAATACAAGTTATTGTAAGAATAACAATTTTGACCCAACAACATTTGACAATATTAATCAGTGTGGATGCATGAAATTATTGTTGAAGTTGTGTGCTTATTGGAATAAAAGAAATATGAAATTAACAATAGTTCAATAAAAGAAGATACATGCATCGAACGAGTTAATTATTTGTACATAATCCTTATATAGCCGAGCGGGAAACACATTTATTTTTTTTCTCAACTATTTGAACTGTAGGACAAAAAGAAGAAATAACTTGAATTTTGTTCCTCTCTTTTTAATTTTTCCTTTCCATTTTTCTCTAAGTTTTTATTTGGATGATAGACATGTATCATAAATTTAAATCAATGATTGAGATCAAATAAATTAAAGATAAGTGTTAACTAAAATTAAGATGATAAATATTTTATACAATTACTTTCAAAATATATGACAATCCTGCAAGTCTCGTTATTAATCTTTTTTTTTCTTTTTCTTTTCTAAAGCAGTCCCAGAGAACTTTGAAGGTTTAAGATATGCATTTTCAATTAGAAAAAAAAAATTTAAGTATACAAATTAAGTATCTTAATAATCTTTCGATAGCAACAATTATTATTGTTGGATGGAGGGAGTACTAAACATTAAATTTCTGATTATTTTCCGGCATTTGTTTTAGTTTAATTTATAAGAATTTTTTGGTTGATTATAAAAATCAAATATTGTGATTCTATTTTGGTATATAATATCGATGGTCTATTTTAATTTGTATATAAACATCAAATTTGGTGAATATTTTTTGGTAGATTATTAGGTGTAATTGATAATGTACTTGGTGTAGATCATTTGGTGTAATTGATATTGTATATTATGTTTTTAATAAATACCAGAAATTGTAACGACCTGTTTAGTCGTTTTGAGCAACAGATTTTAATTCTGGAAAAACTGGCTGGGACGACGGAAGTCACGACGGACCGTCGTAGTCACGACGGCCCGTCGTGGAGGTTTCGTTCCATGACACTTAGAATTCTGAAATTGGATACTGAAAATCGACTCTCTGTAAATTGTGACGACCTGCAGGACGTGCCGTCACATCCACGACGAACCGTCGTGAGTTTCCGTTGCAAAACACTTCAACTTTTGAGAATTTGGTATAAGAAACGAGTTTCTGACCGTCAGGACGGAGGTGCAGGACGGACCGTCACAGGGGTGACGGGCCGTCACAGCTCACCTGGATTTTGGGAGGCTGCGACGACCTGCGTGACGGACCGTCGCAGGCACGACGGGCCGTCACAGGTCGCGCAGATCCCAGTCAGAATAGGATTCCTCTACACTCTACATTTAAGGGTCGTTTTGGACTATTCTTTCCTTAATTATAAAGATTGAGGGTTAATATTAATAAGTCTAATTACTTGGGGGTTAAAAGAGGTAACCCTAAGTTAATTAGTGGGTTCTATTGTCCTCTTTTTTATATGATAATTAGGGTAAAGGAAAGGGGGTTTGAATAAAACAAAAGAGAAAGAACAGAGAGAGAGAGTATTGATCGATCGAATTGGTTGAGGAGAATATCAAAGCTTGGGAAATTGCTTGTTGATTCCAATTCTTCGGTGGAGGTAGGTTATGGTTTTCATGCTACTTGTAGTAAACTCTTAATAGTGAATGTTATGTGTTGATAGTATTGTAAACCCTACTATGTGCTTAATTGTAAGATTGCATGAATATGAAAATGAAATTGTGATGAATTAACAAAGCATGATGAAGCTATTGAATCCCAAATCTTGAAAGAACCCTAATTCACTTGTTAATGATGATGCCTTAGTGTAAAAGAAGGCTTGATGAATTAGGGGATCGGGTGCCACGTTCCGGTACCAGGATAGAATGAATATGAGGATCGAAGTGCCACGTTCCGTACCAGGATAGAATGAATATGAGGATCGGAGTGTCACGTTCCGACACCAGGATAGAATATGGATCGGGTGCCACACGTTCACGGTACATCTTGGTTGCACCAGGATGTATAGAATACCGGAACTATGAGCCTCTGTCAGAATAGTGGTGATCAAATCATCGATGCGGGGTACACATACCTTCCCTTAATCCTCAAAACACCTTCCTCATCGATTGTTGCTTCTTTAGCCTCTCCTTGTAACACTTTATCTCGAATTCGACCTAGTTTCTCATCATTCAAACTGTTTCCTTGATCTTGTCAAGAAAAGAAGATCTCCTCCACACAAGCTAACAATCCTCCCTTCTCATTTATTCTAACCTCATAAGGTCATTAGCCAAAATCTGTGAATCTCTCTAGCCAATGGGCGTCTAGAAACTTGCAAATGAGCTAGACTTCCCATGCTTCCGGCCTTCTACTTAAAGCATCCGCCACAACATTCGCTTTTCCCGGATGATACAAGATAGTGATGTCGTAGTCCTTCAGTAGTTCCATCCATCTTCTCTGTCTCAAGTTCAAATCTTTTTGAGTAAAGACATACTGTAGGCTACGATGGTCCGTATAGACTTCACATTTAACCCCATACAAATAGTGTCTCCATTGCTTTAGTGCAAATACTACCGCGGCCAACTCCAAATCATGGGTCGGATAGTTACGTTCATGCACCTTTAATTGCCTCGAAGCATAAGCAATCACATTCTTCTCTTGCATTAGCACTGCACCGAACCCAGAATAGGATGCATCACAATAAACGATGAAGTTCTTACCCTCTACTGGCAAGGTAAGAATTGGTTGTGTAGTAGTCAACAAGGTCTTGAGTTCTGAAAGCTTTCCTCACACTCATCCGACCATACAAATGGAACATTCTGCTTAGTCAAGTTCGTTAATTGGGAAGCAATAGAAGAGAATCCTTGACAAATCGGCGGTAGTAGCTAGCTAAACCAACAAACTCCTTATTTCTGACACGTTGTAGGTTCACCCAATTCTTCACTGTCTCAATCTTAGATGGATCCACCATCACTCCATCCTTAGAAACCACGTGTCCCAGAAGGACACTGAATCTAGCCAAAACTCAACTTGGAGAATTTGGCATAAAGCTTCTTCTCCTCAATAACCTAACACCATTCTCAAATGCTCCTCATGTTCCTCTTACTCTTTGAGTATATTAGTATATCATCAATAAATACGATCACAAAGAGATCCAGATATGGCTTAAAATCCCGTTCATCAAGCTCATGAAAGCAGCAGGGGCATTTGTAAGACCAAAAGACATTACCACAAATTCGTAATGCCCATACCTAGTTCGAAAAGCAGTCTTGGCACATCCGTTGCCCGTTATTTCAATTGATGATAACCGGATCTCAAGTCAATCTTAGAGAAGACACAAGCACCTTGTAACTGATCGAACAAGTCATCAATGCGAGGAATGGGATACTTGTTCTTAATAGTTACCTTGTTCAACTGTCGGTATAGTCTATGCACATCCGAAAACTCCCATCCTTCTTCTTCACAAATAAAACCGGAGCACCCCAAGGAGATGCACTTGGTCTAATGAAGCCTTTGCTCAACAACTCTTGAAGTTGTGCCTTTAACTCTCTTAATCCGCGGGAGCCATTCTATAAGGGGGTATAGAAATGGGGCGAGTACCCGGTTCAAGATCAATACAGAAGTCAATATCCCTATCGGTGGCATACCGGGAAGATCTGCAGGGAACACATCCAAAAACTCACGGACTACCGAAACCGACTCAATCGAAGGTACTTGGGTAGTGTCATCCCTTGAGATGTGCCAAGAAAGCTAAACAACCCTTACTAACCATCTTCTTAGCACGAAGAAAGGACACGATACGAACCGGATTGGAAGTGTAGTCACCCTCCCACACTAACGGATCTGTCCCAGGCTTGGCTAACGTCACAGTTTTAGCATTACAATCCAAGATCGCAAAATTCGAGAGAAAGCCAAGTCATACCCAGAATTACATCAAAGTCAACCATTTCTAAGATAACCAAATCTACATAAGTGTTGCTCCCCACAAAATTCACCAAACAAGACCTATATACTTTTCAACTATCACAGACTCACCCACCGAGAGTAGAAACACGAATAGGCATGTCAAGTAATTCACAATGTAAATTAGACCATTAGCAAATGAAGAAGATACATAGGAAAATGTGGATCCGGGATCAAACAATACAGAAGCCATGCAATCACAAACCAAAAGATTACCTGTGATAACAGCATCAGATGCCTCCGCTTCAGACCGCCCAGGGAAAGCGTAACAATGGGCCCTATCGTTTGTCTGTCCGTTGCCCCTACCATGTTGTGTTGTAGTGGCTCCGTTTTGCCCATCACCTTGCCGTTTTGGTGACCACCATTACCTCGACCACCACGTCCTCCAGAATAAACGGCCTCTACCATGACCACCTCTACCTCTAGCTATGGGGTCTATAACTCTGTTTTGGACAATTCCTCCTAATATGTCCAGTCTCCCCACATCCATAACACTCTCTAGAGTCAAGCATAGGTCTCTCAGAGAAGTGTTGACCGGTCTGAGGTGGACCCCCAACTACAGTCTGTAGTGAAGACTGAACGGGTCGAACTGAGTAACCTCCGGAACCCTGTCCTCTAGTGTAAGAACCCAAACTCACCTCCCTTTCGAAACCTTTTTGATGTCGATGTCGTGGTGAAGTCATCTGGCTTCACTCCTTCCACCTCTATCACGAAGTCTACCACTTCTTGGAAGGATTTTGCCATAGCCGCTACCTGTAAGGCCGAAATCCGCAATTCTGACCTCAACCCCTTCACAAACCGGCGAATCCGCTCTTGTGGACTGAAACAAAGTTGGGTGGCATACCTGGATAGTGCACGAAACTTAGCCTCGTAAGCATTAACCGATATCCTACCTTTCTCCAGGCTCAAGAACTCATCCCTTTTCCTATCCCTCAAAGTCCGGGGGATATACTTCTCCATAAACAAGCTAGAGAATGAGGCCCAAGTCATAGGTGTTGCCTCTGTCGTTGACTCTCAACATGTGACCGCCACCACATTTTGGCGTCCCTTGAAACTGATAACTCACGAACTCAACACCAAACCGCTCTACTATACCCATCTTGTGTAGTAGCTCATGACAATCAACCAGAAAATCGTAGGCATCCTCTGATTCTGCACCTTAAAGACTGGAGGTTTCAATTTCAAGAAACTTACTGAAAAGTTCATGCTGATCATTTGTCATATAGGCCCAGTAGTAAGACGTGGAAACATGCCTATGTCCAATGAGGCATCCATACGAGGAACCATAGTAGCCGCATGTCGTATCTCTGAAACCGGAGGTGTTGGTTGCAGAAACCACTGGAGGTGCCTGACCCTGATCAGATAACCCGCTAAGATAAGCAAGAACCTGATTGATCATCTCTGGGGTAGGTGGGGTGGCAATTCCTCAGTTTGCACTTGTCAATCTCCCTTCCTCACCCTCTCTTATCACTCCTCAGTCGGTGGAGGAGTCACCGCCCTAGTTCAGATGGGTTAGGTGCTTGTCCTCTTCCTCTAGAGGACGTCCTCCCACGACCTCTTCCACGGCCTCTTGAAATACTCTTCCTCGAGCCACAGCCCCAGTGGCTGGCTCAGACGTTTCTTGCCTTGCCGGTGTCGCTACTTGGCGCGGTCGTTGCTCTAGTTCTAACCATCTGCGAAATAGAGTGAAGATGGTCAGATACAATTCGTATCGCCTAGATACCAATTGGACTCAAGTAGTAGCACGAAAGAAGAAAGAATGAAAGAATGGAATTTTCCTAAAGTTTATAGCCTCTCAAGGAAAAGTAAAGGCGTCCCCCTACCGTTCTTAAGACTCTACTAGACCTGTTCTTGTGTGATGAGACCACAACGACTAATGCTCTGATACCAAGTTTGTCACGACCCAAAAGCGAGCCGTTACTGGCACCCACACTTACCCTCCTATGTGAGCAAACAACCAATCTAAACCTTAACATTTCAATGTATATCAACAGAAATAATGCGGAAGACTTAAATCATTAATAAAAAACAATTCAAAACTATTATTATTATCCCCAAAATCTGGAAGTCATCACCACAAGAAACATCTACCTTCAAATGCTAAACTAAGAGTATCTAAGAAAGAAAACAAGTAAAAAGCTAGTCCATGCCGGAAGTTCAAGGCATCAAGACTTGAAGAAGAAGACCAGTCCAAGCTAGAAGCATTAGCTCACCCTGAAGATCCAGTAGGACGAAGACTGGCTAGAATCACTGTTGAGTTGAAGACGACGGCACGTTTGCTGCACTCCACAAATAACAAAGAAGAAAAACATAAAAGCAGGGGTCAGTACAAAAACCGGGTACTGAGTAGATATCATCGGCCAACTCAAAATAGGGAAAGTATATATCAAGTAATATTATAAAATCAACTATGATGCTAACATGTAGCAACAACAAGTACTATATCATTAACAATACCGCCAAGTTCACACATGAGGACTCAAGCCTCAATACCATACTCATTTGGAGATTGTTCATTAGATTGAGTATATTAACATCTTTCAAGATTCATTATTTTTATTCCTCTTGTGTCGGTACGTGACACTCCGATCCCCTACTACTATGTGTCGGAACGTGACACTCCGATCCCTTACTACTATGTGTCGGAACGTGACACTCCGATCCCCTAATCTACGTGTCGGTTCGTGACACCCGATCCCCTAAATCTACGTGTCGGGTTCGTGACACCGATCCCCTAAATCTACGTGTCAATTCGTGACACCCGATCCCCTAAATCTACGTGTCGGTTCGTGACACCCGATCCCTTAATTCTATGTGTCGGAACGTGACCTCCGATCCCTTAATCTCATTCTATCAATTCATCAAGCTTCTCTTATACCAAGGCATCATCATTCTCATTACTTTAGTTCATCAAGCCTTTTCTTATACTAAGGCATCATCAATCTCATTATTACTTTAGTTTATCAAGCCTTCTTTATTACAAGACATCATCATTAACGAAGAGATTAGGGTTTTCAAGATTTGGGATTCAACAAGCTTCATCATCTCATATAATCACAATTATATAGTCACATTCATACAAGCATACAATTAAGCACATAGCAGGGTTTTACAGTACTATCAATACATATCATACGCTATTAAGAGTTCACTACGAGTATCGTAAAAACCATAACCTACCTCCACCGAGAATTTGATCAAGCAATTTCCCAAGCTTTGTTTTCTCCTCTCGTTTTATTCCTCTCTTAAATTCGTTTCCTTCTCCTCTTCTTTGTTCTTTCTCTTTTTCTTATTCAAACCCTCTTTCTTTTACCCTAATTAACATATAATTAAGTGTAAAAGATGGCAATAATACCCAGTAATTAACTCAAAGTTACCTCTTTTAACCCCCAAGTAATTAGACTATTAATATTACCCTCTAACTTTATAATTAAAGAAGGAATAATCCAAAACGCCCTTAAAACGTGTAAAGAAATCCGACTCTGACTGGGGATTACGCAACCTATGACGGCCCGTCGTGCCTGTGACGGCCCGTCGTGCCTGCGACGGTCCGTCCTGCAGGTCGTCGCAAGGGTCAGAGACTCTATTTTCACTAAAGAGTCTGTGACGGTCCGTCACGCCTGTGACGGTCCGTCCTGCAAGTTCGTCACGAAGTTCAGAGAGTCGATTTTCAGTACCCAATTTCAAAATTTCTAAGTGTTTTGAAACGAGACCTTGCGACGGTCCGTCGTGCCCATGACGGTCCGTCGTGGGGTCCGTCGTTTCAGCCAGTTTTCCAGAAATAAAAATCTGCTGCTCAAAACGACTAAACAGGTCGTTACAGTTACATAAGACGAAGACATAACTCTATGAGACAACTACTCTCGAGTGGAATTATCACAATTGACTATGTGAAGTCAAAAGATAATGTGTCGGATCCACTTACAAAAGGCCCTAAATAGAGAGATGAGTTGAGAAATCATCGACGGGAATGGGACTATGGCCAAGAACAAGTCATCGTGGCGGGTAACTCTACCTAGAAGACTGGAGATCCCAAGATCTAGGTTCAAGGAGATAAAACAAAGTCATTGATGACGGTTCAACCATTGTCAAAAGAAAAAAAAATTATTATTATTATTTTATGGTCCATTCTCATGATGAGACAAAATGTTTAGTAACCAGGATTAAGACATAAGGACTTTTAATGGTTCTAAGTTTGATACAGGGAATATCAATGGTGTATCTATGGGATAACACATGGAGCAATCACCTATGTAAGTGTGAAGTGTAAGCCGCTTCAAGGAGGAGAATCCGGTAAGGCCAGTTCTTTAGCACTTACTATCCAAGATGTGTTCAGGCTGAAACGAACAAAAACAATGAGAACTAAGAACAGTTCAAGGGTTGATTGTGTGACATATGTTGTCTAGGTATACCCCAAAGCTCGACGGTTCAAAGATATCAAATCTTACCGATTCACCGAGTATATCCATATATGTTCACTACGAAAAGTTTAAAGGGAAAACTACTTTCCAGATGCAATTAACCTTTACCTACAAGACACACATGTTTTTTCATGCATATGTTTTAACAATACCTTCCCATTCATGTGGGGGATTGTTGGGTTTAGCAAGTGTGAATGGGAAAGAAGAAAAGAGATAATATGAAAAGTGAGGGAACTACTTTGGACGGAAAATGAAAAGTCATTTGCAAAGTGCAAATGAAAAGTCGTTTCTTATAAATTTGCAGGTAACGGTAACATTCAGAAAAGTTGTTACTCCTTCCGAAAAGTCGTTACTTTTCGAAAAGTCGTTACTTTCCTAAAGTAGGGGGTATTCCTAACAGTCAATTTTTCGAGAAGTTGTTATTTTTCAAAAGACACAAACTTTCTGGATAAAATGGGTCTGAACAGATTTCACTGAACAGACATGTTCCTTGCTGAAAATGGCTATAAAAGGAAGTCAATTTTTGATTTTTTATCACTGAAAATTGTTCTTTCTCTGCATTTATTTTTCTCTCAAATAAAATCAAAGTGTCCGATCGACTGAGTTCTGTGTGACTTGTTGTTGTTCTTAAGTTCGTTCGTTGAAGTTAAAGAAGTTTGGGTACCGCTATTTCTTTAACAGGTTTAATCCGTTTATCTTGGGAGAAATTAATTCTAACCTTGGGTACAGTGAGGGGATTAAATTTTCTTAGGACACACAGTAGTTTCTGTGGACTCGGATTATTCTTGTATCTATTATATTTTTGCTTCAATTTATTTCTGTTTCTGTTTCTTTTGGTTTATTAACTTTATAAATACAAGTTATTGTAAGAATAACAATTTTGACCAAACAACATTTGACAATATTAATTAGTGTGGATGCATGAAATTATTGTTGAAGTGTTGTGCTTATTGAATAAAAGAAATATGAAATTAACAATAGTTCAATAAAAGAAGATACATGCATGGAACGAGTTAATTATTTGTACATATTCCTTATATAGCCGAGCGGGAAACACATTTTTTTTTCTCAACTATTTGAATTGTAGGACAAAAAGAAGAAATAACTTGAATTTTGTTCCTCTCTTTTTAATTTTTCCTTCCCATTTTTCTCTAAGTTTTTATTTGGATGATAGACATGTATCATAAATTTAAATCAATGATTGAGATCAAATAAATTAAAGATAAGTGTTAACTAAAATTAAGATTATAAATATTTTATACAATTACTTTCAAAATATATGACAATCCTGCAAGTCTAGTTATTAATCTTTTTTTTCTTTTTCTTTTTTAAAGCAGTCCCAGAGAACTTTGAAGGTTTAAGATATGCATTTACAATTAAAAAATAATAATTTAAGTATACAAATTAAGTATCTTAATAATCTTTCGATAGCAACAATTATTATTGTTGGATGGAGGGAGTACTAAACATTAAATTTGTGAATATTTTTCGGCATTTGTTTTGGTTTAATTTATAAGAATTTTTGGTTGATTATAAAAATCAATATTGTGATTCTATTTTGGTATATAATATCGATGGTCTATTTTAATTTGTATATAAACATCAAATTTGGGTGAATATTTTTTTGGTAGATTATTAGGTGTAATTGATAATGTACTTGGTGTAGATCATTTGGTGTAATTGATATTGTATATTATGTTTTTATAAATACCCAAACCAGAAATCGTTGATTTTTTTTATGTAATTGTTATATCTTGAATCGTTTTTAAACACCAATTTTCGTGATAATTTTTAGATACATTCGGTATTTCCTTTTATCATTTTGTTTTCTTGTCCTACACCTTCGTTGATAGGAGATTGCTCAGATGTATTCAACTCAAAAAAATGTCTTAAACAAACAATAGATGGACTATCAATAACTACAATTTCGTTATTAAGCCTATATTTTTTTTGGCATCCTATCCATAGTATATTGAGGAAGAAACTAAACATTAAAGATAAAAATCCTATTGAAAAGGGATGAACTGATGAGACATAACAATGGTGAAATATGCAGAAGTTGAACTATAAAAGATAGAAGTGGAAATTTTTTCTACAAATAAAAAGTACATAGGAAATAACAATTGCTTGAAAAGACTACAGAGTTTGAAAGATAAAAGTATTTTACTTTACGTAGATGGTGTTAAAAAAGAAAGAAAAAATAAAATATTATTTAAAAAGCATAGTAAAAGTTGTAATTGTACAGATAAAATAGGAAAATTTAATATCATGATTACTCATTCCAAGAAAATAGGCAAAGAATCCCAAAAAAAGAAAATACGAAAATAAATAATTGATTAAAGCAAATAAATTACTATATTTTTCTATGCTTCTAGTTTAAAAACTACATTTGTAATTAAATAAGAATATGTGTATATATTGTTAATTCTAGTCTCAAGTAGTATATTCTTTTTCTAGTTTTCACCTCAATTATTCTTCATTACACTAATAATTATTTTGTCAAATGCTCAAATATTTGATTGCTAAGCTACATTTTATTTATAACATGTCCCACTGAAAAGAAAAATTACATAAAATTCTAGTAATATATATTTTTTTAAGTAGAGGAGCCAAAATTATTTTCTCTTGAGGCATTGTAATTTTCTTCCAATGCATCAAAATTAAACTAAAAACAATTTGAGATGAAAAAAAAAAGTAAAATAAAAATAAATTAAAAGCAACCTAAGATTTTTTTTTTTTTTTTACAAAGACAAATAAGAAAAGTTTTAAATATATATAGAAAATATATCATTCCAACTAGAATTGCGGGGTTATAAAAAATATTCTTAAAATGAATATGAAAAATAAATATTATTTTTATCATGGTTAAGACTTATATTAAATTCTTAGGTCGCAAACATTGATTTAAATTCTTTCAAAATAAGAACTTGAATTTGTACAATAAAGAGAAGCCAAATAAAAATAATTCACTCTCATCTTACCTCGATCTTTATTTTTAAGTGTTCTTATTATATAATCTGTCCTTATTTAGTTGTCTACTTTAGAAATGACACATATATTAAGATAGCAATAATTAGTATAGTAAAATTATAATATTACCCTTATTAATTATGATTTTATAAATGATGGATTAAAACTCGGAAATTTCCAAGAAGTTTAATGGAGGAATAATAGGGAAACTTTTTTTGTCCTTTCTTGATTTGTCGAAACGGACAACTAAATAGGGACAACTAAAAGAGGAAACATGGACAAGTACATAGGGATAGAGAGTATTTAATATTTATTTTGAGATTAAATTAATTCAGATTAACATAAGAAAAGTCTAGTCTTAAAAACGCTAATTAATTCCTCTATTCCTAATTTATTTGTTCAATTTTTTATTTTTAGTTGTTTATAATTACTTATCTATTTTGACTAACCAAGAAATGACATTTTTTTAACCTATATCCTCAATTAATTACTTTAAAAAAATAAATTTTTTTGAAAACCTGAACTTATTGATTAATACAATTCATTATGAATAAAGATAAAATTAAACTCACTAAACCGACAATTATTTTCTTATCACACGTATAAATTTAAAAATAAATAAACAATGAGAGGGACAGAAAGAGTATTATTTAACACTTGATCTACATCTTTTATGGCGTTGTCCATACATGAAAAAAAGAATTAAATAAAATTGGTAACGCACGTTTGATTGGACTTAATGTGATCAATAGGAAAGGAGGAACATGGGTGGTAGGACCAAGTTTACCCTATACGTTGACATACGCATATATTTACAAAAATAAAATAAATAAATGAAGCCTCTCGAATTAAGACTTGTTAACTAATCTCATAATTACGCTTATTTTTTTTCAGATAACAAACCTTCCACATGCTTCCTTCCTCTTCCCCCTTTTTCTTCGTCTTTTGGACCACTATATTCCTTATTGACTCACCTACACGTGTTCTTTTTAAGTACTTAGTCTATTTTTTTAGTTATTTATTAATTTTAATAAATTAAGAAAGAAAAATTATTTTTTATCTATTATATAATCAATTAACTAAATTAAAAAGATAAAACTTTTTAAATCTTAAGTTTTAGTTCACCCACTTCATAATTAATATGATAAAATGATAAACTCACTATATTAATAATTATTTTTAAATATATGTATTCAAAAAATGTACAAGTAATTGGAGATAGAGTCATAGATGTTATAAAGTATTTGTATTATAGTGAATGTCTATCATGTGGAGTCCTTTTAGGATATGGTTAAAGAGTCCTACTTGGGGACCAAGTTAGATTTCTCTTATGAGAAAAGACATAAAGTCACCACTGAAGTTGTTACGTATTTTTATAAAGACACCCTAACTTTGAAAATGTCCTATCACCCCACATAACTTTTTAATATCTTCATAAATGGGTCATTTTGACTCATTCCTTCATCCGGGTTGACGCGCGTGATGCTCACTCTTTTCAACCCGTTTAGCCCGACCCGATTCTTTACTAAAGTAGAAAAATCTTTTTGTCTTTGTTATTTTTTAACTTTCCAAGTTCTTGATATTTTCTTCTCTCTCAAGATTCTTGTTTCTGCACAAAAGTAAGAGTAAGAAGAGAGACAAGCTTCTCTTGGGGAAGCTTTCATCAGAGGTTGGATGGAGCCATTTTTGATAAAATCAAGGAACTCGAGAACAAGAGGAAGAGGAAGGAGAGAGCTCAGGTAGCATACGATAGGAGAAAGAAGATTGATAAATCATCTAAATCTCGACCTTTTTCTTTGTTACATTGTCTTTCTGAGTGGTGTATTTTCAGTTTAGCATTGTTTCTCCGACTCTTTTATCCTTCATTATTTTCTTTAACGAAATTGAATCTGAAACTTTAAGTGATCTTGAAGAAAAAAAATCGTTTTACTGAAAATTAAAAGAGAAAATGAATTCTTATCATATCGCGTTTCGGGAAGATGATGAATTCGTCAAAGAGAGTACCAATGTTGATCTTGTTTTGGAAAAAATAAAGAAGATGAGATCATCAAAAGTGGGTTATCAATGGCTCTTTTGAGTTTTAATTTGGGGAAGATGATGTAAATTAATAAAATATTTAATGATAGAGAAATAAAGTGACACTTGGCACTTCTAAACTGGTTAATGACATTTAAAACATTACATCACGCTCCTCATGTGCGTGGTCACAACGCAGAATAAAGAATGGGTCAAAATGGCCCATTTACAAAGATATTAAAAAGTTTTGTGGATGATAGGACACTTTAAAAATTAAGGTGTCTTTATGAAAATACGGGACAACTTCAGTGTTGAGTTTATGTCTTTTCTCTTCTCTTATAAATAGAGTGCTCCTCTTCATTGTAAATTCATAAGAGAAATAACAAGTCTTCTCTTCTTTTCTCTCTTGTTTCTTCTTCTTATTTTATAGTTTTATAACACGTTATCAGCACGAGACTCTAATTTCTCAAAAGTGAAGGTTAGATTTGAAGAATTAATAAATGTATTATTTATTCTTTTGTTTTTAATTATAATGACCAATCTTACAAAACTAGAGTTCACTGCCCTTCAAAGTTCGGGCAGGAACTACCTCTCATGGGTGTTGGATGCTGAAATCCACCTTGATGCAATGACTTCTGCAAACACCATAAAAGAAGAAAATAAGACATCAAATCAAAACTGTGCACGAGCAATGATATTCTTGCGTCATCATCTTGACGAGATTCTGAAAATCGAATATCTGACAGTTAAGGATCCACTTGTTTTGTGGAAAAACCTAAAAGAAAGATTTGACCACTTGAAGATGGTCATACATCCAAAGGCGCGATATGATTGGATGCATCTAAGGCTACAAGACTTTAAGTCTATACATGAGTACAATTCTGCCATGTTCAGAATCACTTCTCAATTGAAATTATGTGGAGAAACGGTTAGTGAGATTGATATGACGGAAAAGACGTTCTCCACTTTTCATGCCTCGAATGTGCTCTTGCAGCAACAATATCGAGAGAAAGGTTTCAATTAGTATTCTGAACTAATTTCTCATCTTCTTGTGGCCGAGCAAAATAATGATTTATTATTAAAAAACAATGAGAATCGACCTACTGGATCTGAACCACTTCCTGAAGTGAATGAGGCGTACACCCACCATGCTAGGCGTGGAAAAGGTCGCGGTCCTAATCGTGATCGTGGACGTGGACGTGATCGTGATTATAATCAAGCACGTAATTCTATTCCTGACATTAATCATTCATCAAATAAAAAGGAAAAAAGAAAGGATGAGAAACGTGAAGCAACTAGGGAAGGTTGTTTTCGCTGTGGTGGAAGAGGTCATTATGCACGTGATTGTCGTACTCCCAAACACTTGGTTATGTTTTATCAAGAATCACTAAAGAAGAAAGCGAAAAATCCTGAGGCAAATTTTATCTCTGAAAATCAAGTTGACATCACGCACTTGGATGTAGTAGATTTCTTCGCACATCCTGATGGAAAAATAGATCACTTAATTGGTGATGGTTCTGTGAACATGGAAGAGTGATATTTTTTTTGTAGTATTTATTAATAAATTACATGTAATGATAGTTGTTTGCATGAGTATTAGTATTTTAAATTAGTTTAGTCGTTCATTAGTTTGTTCCTTAATTCTTAATAAAATAATATATATTTTTCATTGATTTATTTATATGATTCTAATATGATAGAGTTAGTCAAATACTAAACTTTATCACGTGTTTGTATTATATTAGGTCTTTAACTTGGTCTAATTTTAAAAACATAAATTCTGATATTAACTAGGATTTATCATGGGTTTGTATTATATTAGGTCTTTAATTTGATCTAATGTTAAAAACATGCAGTCTGTTATTAACTAGGATTAAATAGTGATTTTATTTTATTTTCCTAACAACTCGTTTTTGATTTAGAGAAAACAATAAATTAAGGCTCAATTTCTAATATTTAATTATTAATTTATTCTTTTGAATATATTGTACCCTTTTGACAACACTAATATTTAATATATATTTATTTTGTGCATGTCATTTCATGTGAAGATAAGGATAATTCTAAGAACATATTATCAAAATATGAAGATATTTGTTTGATTGATTCTGGTACAACACATACGATATTCAAAAATAAGAAATATTTTTCTCATTTAAGTATGGGGTAAAATAAATATTACTACAATTTTTGGTAGTACTAATATGATTGAGGATTTTGGAAGAGCCATTGTAATTTTGCCCAAGGGAACTAAACTCATCATTAATAATGCTATGTTTTCTCCAAAATCTAAGAGAAACTTGTTGAGTTTTAAAGATATCCGTGAAAATGGTTACCATATCCAATCAATGGATGAAATAAATCTTGAATATCTTGGTATCACCAAGAATGTCTCTGGGCAGACATATTTTATAGAAAAGTTCTCTGCCTTATCTTCTGGCTTGTATTGGACAAAATTAGTGCAATTGAGGCACATTTTATAGTTAATAAGAAGTTAAATGATTCCAATACATTTGTACTTTGGCATGATCGTCTAGGACATCCTGAGTCAATAATGATGAGACGAATTATAGAAAATTCGAATGAACATCCACTAAAAGACCTAAAAATTCTTTTAAATGGTGAATTTTCTTGTACTGCTTGTTATCAATACAAGTTAATTGTGAGACCATCACCAATGAAAGTAAAGATTGAGTCCCCTGCGTTCTTGGAACGTATACATGTGGATATTTGTGGACCTATTCACCCACCTAGTGGGTCATTTAGATATTTTATGGTTCTAATAGATGCTTCTTCTAGATGGTCTCATGTGTGCCTATTGTCATCTCGTAACTTGGCATTTGCAAAATTATTGACACAAATAATAAGGTTAAGGGCACACTTTCCTGATAATCAGATTAAGTCCATTCGTCTTGATAATGCTGCAGAGTTTTCATCCCAATCATTTAATGATTATTGTTTAGAGTTGAACACTCTGTTGCTCATGTTCATACTCAGAATGGTCTCGCTGAGTCATTAATTAAACGTTTGCAATTAATATCAAGACCATTGCTTATGAAAACTAAGTTGCCCACTTCTGTGTGGGGACATGCAATTTTGCATGTTACAACACTTATTCGTCTCAGACCGACAAGTTATCATAAGGTTTCTCCATTATAATTGGTTATGGGCCAAGAACCTAATATATCTCATCTAAGAATTTTTTGAAGTGCTGTACATGTGCCTGTGGCACCACCAAACCGCACTAAGATGTGATCTCAAAGAAGGTTAGGAATATATGTTGGGTTTGAGTCACCCTTCATTATACGCTATCTTGAACCATTGACTGGAGACATGTTTACTTCTAGATTTGCAGATTGTCGGTTCGATGAGACAGTTTTCCCAAAATTAGGGGGAGAGAATAGTGAAATAAAACGAGAAATTTTGTGGAAAAATTTATCATTGTCTCATCTTGATCCATATTCTTCTACTTGTGAACAAGAAGTACAAAAGACTATTCATCTGCAGAAAATTGCAAATCAAATGCCAGACGCATTTACAGATTTGAAAAAGGATTATTAAATCACATATTCTTGCAGAGAATGTCTCAATTCGAATTGATGTCCTTAAAGGACTATCCACTAGTGTCATAGCTAATGAGTCAAAAACACACCTAAAGCATGGTATACCATTGGGGTCTAAGGATCAAAATCCTAGAAAAAGAAAGATTAAATGTCAAGATGACACCATGAAAGAATCTCATATGGAAGTTCAAAATTTGAATAAGTCTGATATTCATGAAAGAATCAATGAACTTGAAACTCAAGGAAATAATGAACTATCCATAAATTTAAGAGATGTTGAAACTAATATGAATCGATCAGAAATAGTGGTTGATTATGTGTTTGCATATAATGTTGCAACAAATATCATGCAAGATAATGAGGATCATGAACCTCAATCTTTTATAGAATGTCGACAACGAAATGATTGGCCAAAATGGCAAGAAGCAATTCAATCAGAGTTGAATTCACTTGCCAAGAGTGAAGTTTTTGGACCTATAGTTCAAAAACCTAATGGTATTAAACCTGTTGGTTACAAATGGATTTTTTTGCGAAAAAGAAATGAGAAAAATTAAATACAAAGGTATAAACACGCCTTGTGGCACAAGGATTTTCTCAAAGTCCTGGCGTCGACTATGAAGAGACATACTCACCCGTTATGGATGCAATAACATTGCGTTATCTCATTAGTTTCATAGTCCATGAGCAACTTGAAATGCATTTTATGGATGTGGTTACAACCTACCTTTATGGATCACTTGATAATGAGATATACATGAAAATTCCTAAAGGATTTTCGATGCCTAAATCATGTAATTCAAAATCTCGAGAAATGTATTCAATTAAATTGCAAATATCATTATATGGTTTGAAGCAATCTGGGCGCATGTGCTATAACCGTCTTAGTGATTATTTAATTAAGGAAGGTTATACAAATGATGCAATGTCCATGTGTCTTTATAAAGAAAACAATATCGAAATTTGTTGTACTTGCTATTTATGTTGATGACATAAATCTTATTGGAACTCCTATTGAGCATCAAAAGGCAATTGATTATTTAAAGAATGAATTTGAGATGAAAGATCTGGGAAGAACAAAATTATGTCTTGGTTTGCAAATTGACCATTTGATAAATGGTATTTTTGTTCATCAATCTGCCTACATAGAAAAAGTGTTGAAAAGATTCTGTATGGATGAAGCGCATCCATTAAGTACTCCGATGGTTGTTCATTCACTTGATGTGAATAAGGATCCATTCCGACCTCTAGAAAAGGATGAAGAAATTCTTGGTTCTGAAGTACCATATCTTAGTGCAATTGGTGCACTAATGTATCTTGCTAATACTACAAGGCCTGATATAGCTTTTGCTATTAACTTGTTAGCAAGGTATAGTTCTGCTCCTACTAGGAGACATTGAAACGAGGTCAAACACATTTAGCGATATCTTAAAGGGACAACTGATATGGGCTTATTTTATTCTGTTAATTGTAGCCCAAATCTTGTTGGTATGCTGATGCAGGATATTTATCTGATCTACACAAAGCTCGATCCCAAACAGGCTACGTGTTTATATGTGTGTGTGTGGGGGGGGGGGACTGCCATATCTTGGAGATCTACAAAGCAGTCCATCGTAGCCACTTCATCTAATCATGCTGAAATAATAGCTATTCATGAAGCAAGTAGAGAATGTGTGTGGTTAAGGTCTATGATACATCTCATTCGAGAGACATGTGGTTTGGAATGTGATCAAGTACCCACCACTTTATATGAAGATAATGCAACATGCATAGCACAACTTAAGGGAGAATTCATAAAAGGATATATACCAAAGCATATTTCACCGAAGCTTTTCTATACACATGAACTTCAAAAAAATGGTGATATAAATGTGCAACAGATTCGTTCAAGTGACAATGTGGCTGATCTATTCACCAAGTCTCTTCCAACTGCAACTTTCAAGAAGATGGTGCACAAGCTTGGAATGCGAAGATTCAAGTCTCTGGATTGATGTTCTCATTAGGGGGAGTTAATATGCGCTGTACTCTTTTTCCCTTACGAGGTTTTGTCCCACTGGGTTTTTCTTGTAAGGTTTTTAATGAGGCAACCTAAATGCGTACTAATATATATGTGTACTCTTTTCCTTTACTAGAGTTTTTCTTTTCTTAAAGTTTTTTTTAGTAAGGTTTTTGACGAGGCACATCATCTATGAACTAGATATTCAGGGGGAGTGTTATAAAGTATTTGTATTATAGTGAATGTCTATCATGTGGAGTCCTTTTTAGGATATGGTTAAACAGTCCTACTTGGGAACCTAGTTAGATTTCTCCTATAAATAGAGTGCTCCTCTTCATTGTAAATTCATTCATCAAGAGAAATAACAAGTCTTCTCTTCTTTTCTCTCTAGTTTCTTCTTCTTCTTCTATAGTTTTATAACAATAGAGAGTATATATTTCCTTTTTACTATTTCTCGGTTCATTTTTATTTTCTATACTATATTATTTTTTGATGTTTGCTAATGTTTGTCCAGTTAACAAAATCAATAAATAATTTATTATGTTATTCTTATTGAACTCTTGCTATTAAATACTACTCTTCATTTTCAATGTTTGGATGATTTATATTTAATAAGGGTGATTTGATTAAATTATCTTTATCATTTACAATTTTTTAATTAATAGTCCTTATGTGCCTAATTACTTATAATTTTTTTTACTTGTCTATTTTAACAAATCAAGAAGGATCAAAAAGTTTTTACCTACTATACCCACAACTGATTACTTTGAGAAAATGTTGAACTTCTTGAAAATCTTAAATTTTTAATTCCTCTATTTCATAATTAATAAGGATAAAATGATAAACTCACTATGTCAATCACTATTTTCTTAATAAATGTATAATTTAAAAGTAAATAAATAATCAGAAACATAAAAAATATATTAAGTTGATAATAGATAATTATCGTTGGACAGAGGAATACATAAGGATAACATGGTCATACTATCAAAAACTTTATTCTATAATAATATATATATGACCAATTTGCACACTTTTGGACTATACGTATAAACAATGTTATCTGGATACAATTAATAGTTTTGTTCTTGACCATGAGTCCACAACACTGATAAATTAAAATTTGGATGATGATTGACACATAGGTTGTTTGAAATAGTAGCACACCATTATTTCATGTTGGTGAAAGTATAATGCATAATTTAAAAATGATATACCAACAACTCTTCAACTTTAGGTGCTTATATCTTAAATATTCAATTAATTAATCGACAAGATATTTTTCTTAATTGTTTTGTATGTAACAATCTTAACTTATCCCTTCAAAATGCAATAATATAAAAACATCATCGTGATAAGAATAACTTTGGGACAGATAATTAAAGCCCTAATATCATTACAATGACCACATCTCTTTTCTAGTGTATAGATACTAGTAAACATATCTCCATCACAAAACACTACTTTTTTCATAAACCATCTAAATGAGAAAAATTATCGGTTCTAGTTTTAGAAAAGTGTTTCATCACATTTCATATGTTGGTTTGGTTTGATTTTTCATGAAAAAGTAATTAAATCAATTATGTCAATTTTTTAAATTTACAAATCAAATCAAATCAACATAAAGGCAGATTTTTTAGTTTTGATTTCATCTATTTCTTTTTTTTTTTTTTAATTTTACAATTGCATATCATGATTGAAAGATACATAAAATTGAAAATCATGTGATTTAATGTAGTACTTGAAGTTTCCATAATTGAAGAGACATCTGATACCATGGACGCATGAGTGAATGATTATATTGTTTTTACAAGACACTTGAATAAACAAAATAACAACAAAAAAATGTACAATGATATCTTTAAGACATTATGTTAGGAAAATAATATATCAAAAAATTTACAAAAATTAAATACACAATACATGTCAATTTTTATAGTCATATTACAGGACCAAATATAATTAACATATCTTAACATCGAAAGTTATAAACTAATTTAAAAAAATACTTATATATATATATATATATCTATATATATATATATATATATATATATATATCTATATATATATATATATATATATATATATATATATATAGATATATATATATATATATATATGTAAGACAAATGTAGTAGCAGTTGCTCTTAGAAGATTATATATGGGTAGTATATCCCATGTTGAGGAAGAAATGAAGGAATGAAGGATCTTCATAGACTTTCTCTCTTGAGAGTTTGCCTTTTGAGCATATTAGACAGTGGTGTAACAATTCATAATGGGGAGGATCTTCTTTGGTAATGGTGGTTAAAGGAAAATTAAGACAATGATCCAATCTTGTTTTAACTTAAGGGTGCAGTACATTATCAGAAAGTGGAGATTTCCTCCCAAGGGGGAGATGGTGTACTTCGCTACCAGGGTAGATTGTGTGTTCCTAATATGGGAGAATTGAGACAACATATTCTTGAAGAAGCCTATAACTGTTGATATTCTATTTATCCAGGTGGCATTAAGATGTACAATGATATGTGCTAAGTCTATTAGTGGAATGACAGAAAGAGGGATATAGTATATTTTGAGAGAAAGTTCCTTAATTGCCTGTAGGTCAACGTAGAACATCAGAAACCAGGGGGTATGACTCAAGATCAAAATTCCTACTTAGAAGTGGGAAATGATCAATATGGATTTAATCACAGGATTACCTCGTACCCTCAGACAACATGACTCCATTTTGGTGATAGTTTATAGGATGACTAAGTCTTCTCGCTTTTTTGCGGTCAAGACTATAGATTCAGGGAGGACTATGCCAAACTTTACATTAATGAAATTCTGAGGTTACATGGGGTTCCTTTTTCTATAATCTCTGATAGAGGTCCTTACTTACCTCTCATTTCTTGAAGTCAATTCATAAGGGTCTTGGTAGTCAAGTTAACCTTAGCACAACATTCCATCCGTAGACGTATGGACAGGCAGATCATACCATTCGTACCCTAGAGGATATGTTGATAGCTTATGTGATTGATTTCATGGGCAGTTAGGATGATCACATTTCTCTTATTGAGTTCTCCTACAATAATAACTACCAGTCCAGCACATCGATGGCCCCTTTGAGGCACTATATGGGCGTAGATATAGATCTCCTGTTTGTTGGTTTGAAGCAGGTGAAACAACTTTCATAGTACCAGATTTAGTCCTTAATTCTATGGAGAAAGTCCAACTCATTAGAGATAGCTTTAAGACAACCTAGAGTCATAAGAAATGTTATGCAAATATAAGGAGATGGGAACTAGAGTTCCAAGTTGATGATTGGGTTTTCCTGAAAGTACCTATGAAGGGGTGATGAGATTAGAGAAGAAAGGTAAGCTCAGTACTAGATATGTAGGCGCTTAAAGATCTTAAAAAGGGTTGGAAAAGTGGAATATGAGTTAGAGTTGCTAGCAGAACTAGCAGCAATGCATGCGGTCTTCCATATCTAGCTTTTGAAAAAATGTGTGGGTGATCCAGCCTTGGGCTTCTATTAGAGAGTGTAGCTATGAAAGGTAGTATTTCTTATGAGGATGTACCAGTTGATTTCTGTAACCATCAGGGTAGAAGGCTGAGAAACAAAGAAGTCGCTTCAGTCAAGGTGTTGTGGAAGAGTCAGTATAGAGGGAGATACTTAGGAAGCAGAAGCAGCCATCAAATCCAAGTATCCTCACCTCTTTCCTTTTGATTCCACTCAAGTTCGAGATAATAGTTCCTCTTTAGATTTTCAGTCATTCATGCGTGAGTGAAGTCTTATAAATGTTCCCTCAGTTATTACTTGCATTTTTAGCATATTTGCATGTTTTTTGAACTCAGTTTAAGGATTGCACCCTCTCCTTCAGTTTCAACTAGTTTAGTCTTCATTCAATCACGAATGGTCCCAAGGGGGAGATAATGTAACACCCTGTATCCAAAACAAACAAAAACTGCAAATTTTCAAAAGGTACTGGTGCCATCGATGGAGTCAACTATGGATCATCAGTCGACTTACAATCCATTAGTCAACTCCGTTAATGGGCCAATCAACCCAGTTCTCATTTGTGAACAAACTAGTACAGACCATCAATCAACTTATGGTCCGTCAGTAAACTCTGTCAATTGGCTAGCTAACTTTCAGTTCTTAGTCGCGAACGATGGTCGATCAGTGCGGACTCTCAGTCGACTCCGTAAATTCGCCAACTTAATTTCAGTTTTCAGTTACAAACGACAGTCGACCTGTATGGAGCGTCAGTCGATTGACAGTCTATCACTTGACTTCGTCAATGATTCCGATAACTTTTAAGCAATGGGTCTTTTGTTTTTTATCTTTTTTTTTGCCCCTAAGCTACCTCGTTTAGACCCTAAATAATGAGGTTTAGTAAGTTTAAGACTGTAAAAATAACTATAACTTACCCAAGTAAAAATCATTAATCAAAACATAGAAAATTAGAGCAAGAGAAGAGAAAAAGGTTAAGAACACTAGTTCAAGAATGCGAAACGTTTCCATCAGTTCCATCCCCAAAATCAAAATATTTCTTCGTGGAATTCATCACTAGGTATATCGGATTTCACTAGGGGATTCTTTTCGCCCATTGGGTCCCTAGAACTTTGTCAATTTCCTGATTCCCTTATTATGAATAGACCTAAGGTTTCTAGAACTATAGCAGATCATCATGAATTAGTTATTAACATGTTCCAAATTACATTACCATGTTATTACTCAGTTTATTGCATGAATATTAGAACCCTAGATATGTATTTATTTAGTTCTTGAATACACATGCTAGGTCAAATAGTTGAGTTATTCACTTATACATGCCTTAGTTATCAATGCATCATTACCAGAATAATGTTGCATTCTTAGTTTTCATGTTCATTTTAATCTATCCAGTATTTACAAAAACTCAATCATAATCAGTTAACTACTTAAGTCATTAGGTGTAGCATAATATCTAGTTTGACTAGGGTTTAGGTACCCAAATAGTGCCAACTACTAGCCAAATAGGTTGTAAGTCCCCTATGTGGGCATTAGTTTAGTAATCATGCCAGAATGACTTTATACATCTGGTAGGGTATATTGGGTTATCCCAATGAGGCGTATACAACGTACTCTAAATTTAGCTCATATAGTTTTATTATCGGTTATTACTAACTCCCACATTTCAGCCAGATTCCATTGCATTGACCATTTATTAGTATATCCAGTATTCAGTTTTAGCATATTGTAAATTGGTCATTGTATTCAGAATATTTATCATGTTCAAATTATATCATTGCTTTACTCTTTCTTCAATTGTGTGTTATTTCAGTTTTACTCTATCATGCATGCTCAGGACCTTTCAAGTACTGACACATACGTGCGATACATTTTCTCGTTGTGTAGGTTCAGGTTCCAGTATCCAGATCACACTTAGATCGAATCACGATATCCTGGTCAACAGAATCAGTGGTGAGTTCTTATTCTCTGAGGACAATAGTCTTGAGTTTATTTCAGTATTGTTAATACTATAGTTTCTGATTTGCTAGACTTAGCTGGGGCCTGTCCTAACATTTCTTTTCAGTTAGAGGCTATTTTCAAACATAGTTGATTTTAGCTTAGTATTGAGTTAATATCTTCATTGTATTAAACTCATAAGTTTTCATATATCTCAGTCATAGTATATAGGCATTCCCCATATTTTCAATATAATTATGATTTATCTTCTACACCAGTTTATTATCTTAAGTATTCTCATGATCATGCCAGAAGTGTTAGCTTGAGATCATTTGTGGTCCTAGGTCTCGTGTCCGCGCCTCGGGGGTAGCTCGAGGAATGGATTTTTTCATGTAACAAAAAAACCATTATTAAAAGTAACAAAATATTTTTCCTTAGTGAAAGACCCAATATCAAAAGAATGGTGTATATTAATTTGTATAATATAAAGAAGCAGTGTGCTTCTCGTGCTCCTTTCTTTGTATGTTCTATTTGTTTTTATTTAATACAATACATACAAACTTTAAGGTCTGTAAAATACAAATTTTAAACAATTTCATTCTTAAATAATATTTCCAGTATTTAATTAAATTTATGACCTAAACATTGAAGCCACAAGTAGATTGTTCATTCACCAAACTTCGTTTAGTTTCAATATTATCATACAAAGTTAATATTGTTATGGCAATAGGATTATCAAGATTTTGTTTAGCTAAGATCTGGAATACCAATACCAATGAGAAGATTATACTTAAACAAACTAAGTCATCCATTACAAAAATTAAAAGAGTATTTAGTCTTATTTAACTTACGCAAAAAAACTAAATTTCTCGAAAGAGAAGGTACATACAAAGTTTTAAGTAAATATAAGTTAAGCGCAGTGTCAAGTATTAAACGATAAGTCCTGATAGCTTCAAATTGAGCCTTTACTCTATTCTCCATCTACACAAATCTCGCATTATGGATTATGATATGCATTTTAATGAATTCCAGTATTGTTTTAGAAATATGAGTAGTACAACCAAAGTCAATCCACCAAGTATTATAAGAAACTTTAGTTAAATTTGACATGTAGAAGCACAAGCTTACCTTTTTTCTCCAACCATGCCTTACGCTTCCGGCAGTCTTTCTTAAAGTGTCCAAATTTTCCAAAGAAATGACATTTATCATCGTTTTATTCTTTCTTAAGTACTTGAGATGAAGACTCATTAACATAACATTGCTTTTACTCTCCCTTGTCATGGTTCTTTCATTTCTTTCCAGCTCTTTGATGAGTTATAAAGTTGATGGAGTGAGTTCCTTGGT
This sequence comes from Solanum peruvianum, assembly GCA_027705065.1. Taxonomy (NCBI): domain Eukaryota; kingdom Viridiplantae; phylum Streptophyta; class Magnoliopsida; order Solanales; family Solanaceae; genus Solanum; species Solanum peruvianum. Next base: position 46,174,053 of record JAKWJD010001763.1, read on the forward strand.
TCTCCATCATTATTTCTTTCTGAACCAGCATTCCATGTAATTCATGCACCTTCCATTTATCTTTCATGGCGTTACAATTTATTTGGAAAGGACCATACTCACATGGTAATGAGTTGATGATAAATTGTACAAGAAAATTTTGTTCCACTTCCATTACGATAGACTTACGTGTTGCTGCTATGTTTGTCTTTTCATAAACATGCTCATGCATGGTACTAGAACCATCAAACTTCATGTTGGTCAAAGTACCCATTAGTGTTCGGGCAAGAGACTTATCAACAATTTAAGAGGATTCTTCTTCAAGTTTCATAAAATATTTTTCATCCTCAGTTTTGGGAATAGTAGTTTTAATTTTTACGACAATATTCATTCGCATTAATGTTAGGCCTAATGTGTAGATCGATCCCAATGCTTATAATAGGTCATTTCTTCAACATTGGTAGTTTCAACAATAGCAATCGGCTTCCAATGTGAAGTGCAACATCATGATCTAAAACTCCAAGATGTAATTTGATCAGTTCACAACAGTCTTAGAAGTTAAGACCGTTAAAGGTCGTAACCAAGGTAGAGTGCGAATGAAGAGCAAATGTTGCAAATAGAACATTCTCATTTGTTAATAATTTGAGCTATGATTTTAACACATACTATTAGATTCAGAAATGATTTATGTATTATTAATTGTATATTGAAGTCCTCATTTGAGCGAAACATCATTATATAACTTCAGATATAATGATGCTTAAATGTTAATTTAACATAATTAAATAATAATGTATTAATTAATAATATTTATTATCTTTGGATAAATAAATAAAACTAAACGAAACTGTAACGACCTGTTTAGTCGTTTTGAGCACAGAACGAAATTCTAGGAAAAACTGGCTGGGACGACGGAAGTAGTGACGGACCGTCGTAGTCACGACGGCCCGTCACGGATGTTTCGTCCCATGACACTTAGAGTTCTGAAATTGGGTACTGAAAATTGACTCTCTGTAAATTGTGACGGACCTGCAGGACGTGCCGTCACATCCACGACGAACCGTCGTGAGGTTCCGTTGCAAAACACTTCAACGTTTGAGAATTTGGTGCAAGAAAACGAGTTTCTGACCGTCAGGACGGAGGTGCAGGACGGACCGTCACAAGGGTGACGGGCCGTCACAGCCCACCTGAAAACTGGGAGGCACGACGGCCTGTGTGACGGACCGTCGCGCCCACGACGGCCCGTCACAGGTTTGCAGTCCCAGGCAGTTTAGGATTTCTTTCCTCGTTTTAAGGGTCGTTTTTGATTATTCTTTCCTTAATTATAAGGATTGAGGGGTAACATTAACAAGTCTAATTACTTAGGGGTTAAAAGGGGTAACCTTAAGTAAATTAGTGGGGTTTTATTGTCCTTTTTCACACTTAATTACATGATTAATTAGGGTAAAGGAAAGAGGGTTTGAATAAAACAAAAGAGAAAGAACAGAAAGGGAGAGAGAGCAGATCGATCGAGAGAGAGGAGAATAGCAAGCTTGGGAAATTTCTTGTTGATTCCAATTCTTCGGTGGAGGTAGGTTATGGTTTTTATGTTACGATAATCGTAGTGAACTCTTGATAGTGTATGATATGTATTGATGATGTTGTAAACCTGTCTATGTGCTTAATTGTATGCTTGCATGATTATGATTATGAAATTGTTATGAATTAACAAAGCATGATGAAGCTATTGAATCCCAAATCTTGAAAGAACCCTAATTCACTTGATATATTATATAATAAGATTGATGATGCCTTAGTATGAAAGAAGGCTTGATAAATTATATAATGATAATGAGGATGCCTTAGTATAAAAGAAGGCTTGATGAATTAGGGGATCGGGTGCCACGTTCCGGTACCAGGATAGAATGAATATGAGGATCGGAGTGTCACGTTCCGACACCAGGATAGAATATGAGGATCGGGTGCCACGTTCCGGTACCAGGATAGAATGAATATGAGGATCGGGTGCCACGTTCCGGTACCAGGATAGAATGAATATGAGGATCAGAGTGTCACGTTCCGACACCAGGATAGAATATGAGGATCGGGTGCCACGTTCCGGTACCAGGATAGAATGAATATGAGGATCGGAGTGTCACGTTCCGACACCAGGATAGAATATGAGGATCGGAGTGTCACGTTCCGACACCAGGATAGAATTAGAGGAGCGGAGTGTCACGTACCGACACAAGAGGAAGAAAGATAATGAATATACTCAATCTAATGAACTTAATTTCCCAAATGAGTATGGTATTGATGCTTGAGACCTCATGTGTGAACTTGACGGAAATGGTTAATGATAAAGTAATTGCTGTGCTACATGTTGAGTATTGTAGTTGATTTACATTATTATTGATATATATATTGTTCCCTATTTTGAGTTGACCGATGATATCTACTCAGTACGTGTGGTTGTACTGACCCCCTACTTTTATGTTTCCCTTTGTTATTTGTGTTATGCAGCAAACGTTCCGTCAACTTCGACTCAGCAGTAGATCAAGCCAGTCTTCACTTCATCGGAAATTCAGGGTGAGCTAATGCGTCTAGCTTGGACTGGGTCTCCTTCTTCAAGTCTTGATGCCTTGAACTTCCGGCATGGACTAGCTTTTACTTGTTTTTAGCTTTTTAGACATTCTTAGTTTAGAAATTTGAGATAGATGTTCTTGTGATGATGACTTCCAGATTTTGGGAATATTAATAATAGTTTTGAGTTGTTTTTATTAATGAGTTTAAGTCTTCCGCATTATTTTCTGTTGAAATATCTTGAAATGTTAAGGTTTAGATGGGTTGGTTCGCTCACATCGGAGGGTAAATGTGGGTGCCAGTCGCGTCCCCGATTTGGGTCGTGACAGACTTGGTATCAGAGCATTAGGTTCATTGGTCTCATCACACAAGAACAGGTCTAGTAGAGTCTTAAGGAACGGTAGGGGGACGCCTTTACTTTTCTTGAGAGGCTATAAGACTTTAGGAAAATTCCATTCTTTCATTCTTTCTTTCGTGCTATTACTTGAGTCCAATTGGTATCTAGGTGATACAAATTGGTATCTGACCATCTTCATTCTATCTCGCAGATGGTTAGAACTAGAGCAACGACCGCACCAGCAGCGACAACAGAAAGACATGAAACTATGAGCCAGCCACTGGGGCTGTGGCTCGAGGAGGAACAGCGGCAAGAGGCCGTGGAAGAGGTCGTGGGAGGACGTCCTCTAGAGGGAGAGGACGAGCCCCTAGCCCATCTGATACTAGGGCGGTGACTCCTCCACCGACTGAGGATGTAGTAAGAGAGGGTGAGGAAGGGGAAACTGAACAAGGGCAGAATGAGGAAATGCCACCCCAACCTACCCCAGAGATGATCAACCAAGTACTTGCTTATCTTAGCGGGTTGTCTGATCAGGGTCAAGCACCTCCAGTGGTTTCTGCACCAACACCTCCGGTTTCAGAGATACGACATGCGGCTACTATGGCTCCCCGCATGGATGCACCATTGGGAATAGGCACATTTCCACGTCTGACTACTGGGCCTATTATGACAAACGATCAACACGAACTTTTTAGTAAGTTCTTGAAATTGAAACCCCAATCTTCAAGGGTGCAGAATCTGAGGATGCTTATGATTTTCTGGTTGATTGTCATGAGCTACTACACAAAATGGGGATAGTAGAGAGGTTTGGTGTCGAGTTCGTGAGCTATCAGTTCCAAGGGAACGCCAAAATGTGGTGGCGTTCACATGTTGAGTGTCAACCAACAGAGGCACCACCTATGACTTGGGAATCATTCTCTACCCTATTTATGGAGAAGTATATCCCAAGGACTTTGAGAGATAGAAAGAGGGATGAGTTCTTGAGTTTGGAGCAAGGTAGAATGACGGTTAATGCATACGAGGCTAAATTTCGCGCACTATCCAGATATGCCACCCAACTCTGTTTCAGTCCACAAGAACGGATCCGCCGTTTTGTGAAGGGGTTGAGGTCAGAGTTGCGGATTTCAGCCTTACAGATAGCGGCAACAGCAACATCCTTCCAAGAGGTGGTAGACTTTGTGATAGAGGTGGAAGGAGTGAAACCGGATGACTTCACCCCAACGTCTACATCAAAGAGGTTTCGAAGGGGAGGTGAGTATAATGGTTCTTATTCTAGAGGACAGAACTCCGGAGGTCACTCAAACGACCGATACAGTCTTCACTACAGACTGTAGTTGGGGGTCCACCTCAGAACGGTCAACATTTCTCTGAGAGGCCGACGCGTGAACCCAGAGAATGTTATGGGTGTGGAGAGATTGGGCACATTAAGAGGTACTGTCCAAACCAGAGTTACAGACCCCCAATGGCTAGAGGAAGAGGTGGTAATGGTAGAGGTCGATATTCTGGAGGGCGTGGTGGCCGAGGTAATGGTGGTCACCAAAACGGCAGAGGTGAAGGGCAAAACGGAGCCACTACTACACAACATGGTAGGGGCAACGGACAGACAAATAATGGGGCTCATTGCTACGCTTTCCCTGGGAGATCTGAAGCGGAGGCGTCTGATGCTGTTATCACAGGTAATCTCTTGGTTTGTGATTGCATGGCATCTGTATTATTTGACCCTGGCTCCACGTTTTCATATGTATCTTCCTCATTTGCTAACGGTCTAAATTTACATTGTGAATTACTTGACATGCCTATTCGTGTTTCTACTCCGGTGGGTGAGTCTGTGATAGTCGAAAAAGTGTATAGGTCTTGTTTGGTGAATTTTGTGGGGAGCAACACTTATGTGGATATGGTTATCTTAGAAATGGGTGACTTTGATGTAATTCTGGGTATGACTTGGCTTTCTCCAAACTTTGCGATTTTGGATTGCAATGCTAAAACGGTGACGTTAGCCAAACCTGGGGCAGATCCGTTAGTGTGGGAGGGTGATTACACTTCCAATCCGGTGCGTATCATCTCCTTTATTCGTGCTCAGAAGATGGTTGTAAGGGTTGTCTAGCTTTCTTGGCACATCTTAAGGATGACACTACTCAAGTACCATCGATTGAGTCAGTTTCGGTAGTCTGTGAGTTTTTGGATGTGTTCCCTGCAGATCTTCCCGGTATGCCACCAGATAGGGATATAGACTTCTGCATTGATTTGGAACCCGGTACTCGCCCCATTTCTATACCCCCTTATAGAATGGCTCCCGCAGAGTTAAGAGAGTTAAAGGCTCAACTTCAAGAGTTGTTGAGCAAAGGCTTCATTAGACCAAGTGCATCTCCTTGGGGTGCTCCGGTTTGTTTGTAAAGAAGAAGGATGGGAGCTTTCGAATGTGCATAGATTACCGACAGTTGAACAAGGTAACTATTAAGAACAAGTACCCCATTCCTCGCATTGATGACTTGTTCGATCAGTTACAAGGTGCTTGTGTCTTCTCAAAAATAGACTTGAGGTCCGGTTATCACCAATTGAAAATACGCGCAACGGATGTGCCAAAGACTGCTTTTCGAACTAGGTATGGGCATTATGAGTTTGTGGTAATGTCTTTTGGTCTTACTAATGCCCCTGCTGCCTTCATGAGCTTGATGAACGGGATTTTCAAGCCATATTGGACCTCTTTGTGATTGTGTTTATTGATGATATACTGATATACTCCAAAAGTAAAAAAGAACATGAGGAGCATTTGAAATTGGTGTTAGAGTTGTTGAGAAAGAAAAAGCTTTATGCGAAATTCTCCAAGTGTGAGTTTTGGCTAGATTCAGTGTCCTTCTTGGGGCACGTGGTTTCTAAGGATGGAGTGATGGTAGATCCATCTAAGATTGAGACGGTAAAGAATTGGGTAAGACCTACAAACGTGTCAGAAATAAGGAGTTTTGTGGGGTTAGCTAGCTACTACCGCCGATTCGTCAAGGGATTCTCTTCCATTGCTTCCCAATTGACGAACTTGACTAAGCAAAACGTCCCATTTGTATGGTCGGATGAGTGTGAGGAGAGCTTCCAGAAGCTTAAGACCTTGTTGACTACCGCACCAATTCTCACCTTGCCGGTAGAGGGCAAAAACTTCATTGTCTATTGTGATGCATCCTATTCTGGGTTGGGTGCAGTGCTAATGCAAGAGAAAAATGTGATTGCTTATGCTTCAAGACAATTAAAAGTGCATGAACGTAACTATCCGACCCATGATTTGGAGTTGGCCGCGGTAGTATTTGCACTAAAGCAATGGAGACACTACTTGTATGGGGTTAAGTGTGAAGTCTACACGGACCATCGTAGCCTACAGTATGTCTTCACTCAGAAAGACTTGAACTTGAGACAGAGGAGATGGATGGAACTACTGAAGGACTACGACATCACTATTTTGTATCATCCGGGGAAGGCTAATGTTGTGGCAGATGCCTTGAGTAGAAAGGCCGGAAGCATGGGAAGTCTAGCTCATTTGCAAGCTTCTAGACGCCCATTGGCTAGAGAAGTGCAGATTTTGGCTAATGACCTTATGAGGTTAGAAATAAATGAGAAGGGAGGATTGTTAGCTTGTGTAGAGGCAAAATCCTCTTTCCTTGATCAGATTAAGGGGAGACAGTTTGACGATGAGAAACTAAGGCGAATTCGAGATAAAGTGTTGCAAGGAGAGGCTAAGGAAGCGATAATCGATGGGGAAGGTGTTTTGAGGATCAAGGGAAGAGTATGTGTACCCCGCATCGATGATTTGATCACCACTATTCTTACAGAAGCTCATAGTTCCGGATATTCTATACATCCTGGTGCAACCAAGATGTATCGCGACCTAAAGCAACACTTCTGGTGGAGTAGAATGAAGCGAGATATTGTCGAGTTTGTTGCCAAGTGTCCAAATTGTCAACAAGTAAAGTATGAACACCAAAGGCCCGGAGGAACACTTCAGAGAATGCCCATTCCTGAATGGAAGTGGGAGAGAATCGCAATGGACTTTGTGGTTGGTCTTCCAAAGACATTGGGTAAGTATGACTCTATTTGGGTGATTGTTGATAGGTTAACTAAGTCTGCTCACTTCATTCCTGTCAAGGTGACCTACAATGCAGAGAAGTTAGCCAAGATCTACATCTCAGAGATCGTCCGGTTGCATGGAGTTCCACTCTCCATTATATCAGATAGAGGTACGCAGTTTACTTCTAAGTTTTGGAGGACACTACATGCTGAATTAGGTACTAGGTTGGACCTTAGTACTGCATTTCATCCTCAGACCGATGGTCAGTCTGAGCGAACGATTCAAGTTTTGGAGGATATGCTTCGCGCATGTGTGATAGAGTTTGGTGGCCATTGGGATAGTTTCTTATTTGGCAGAGTTTTCATACAATAATAGTTATCACTCTAGTATCGACATGGCCCCATTTGAAGCATTATATGGGAGGAGGTGTAGATCTCCCATTGGTTGGTTTGATGCCTTCGAGGTTAGACCTTGGGGGACTGATCTGTTGAGAGATTCTATGGAGAAGGTGAAAGCTATTCAAGAAAAGCTTTTAGCGGCGCAAAGTAGACAAAAGGAGTATGCAGACCGAAAGGTTAGAGACTTGGAGTTCATGGAAGGTGAACAAGTCTTGTTGAAGGTTTCGCCCATGAAAGGGGTGATGCGGTTTGGAAAAAGAGGTAAGTTAAGTCCAAGGTATATTGGACCATTTGAAGTGCTTAAGAGAATAGGGGAGGTGGCTTATGAATTAGCCTTACCCCCAGGGCTGTCCGGAGTACATCCGGTGTTTCATGTATCTATGTTGAAAAGATACCACGGAGATGGAAACTACATTATCCGTTGGGATTCAGTTTTGTTGGATGAGAACTTGACTTATGAAGAGGAACCGGTTGCTATATTAGATAGAGAAGTTCGCAAACTGAGGTCGAGGGAGATTGCATCCATCAAAGTGCAATGGAAGAATCGACCGGTTGAAGAGGCTACGTGGGAGAAGGAGGCAGATATGCAAGAAAAATACCCACATCTGTTTACAGATTCAGGTACTCCTTTTCGCCATTGTTTTTCTTCTTTTGATCGTTCGGGGACGAACGATGGGTAAATTGGTATCTATTGTAACGACCTGTTTAGTCGTTTGAGCACAGAACGAAATTCTAGGAAAAACTGGCTGGGACGACGGAAGTAGTGACGGACCGTCGTAGTCACGACGGCCCGTCACGGATGTTTCGTCCCATGACACTTAGAGTTCTGAAATTGGGTACTGAAAATTGACTCTCTGTAAATTGTGACGGACCTGCAGGACGTGCCGTCACATCCACGACGAACCGTCGTGAGGTTCCGTTGCAAAACACTTCAACGTTTGAGAATTTGGTGCAAGAAAACGAGTTTCTGACCGTCAGGACGGAGGTGCAGGACGGACCGTCACAGGGTGACGGGCCGTCACAGCCCACCTGAAAACTGGGAGGCACGACGGCCTGTGTGACGGACCGTCGCGCCCACGACGGCCCGTCACAGGTTGTGCAGTCCCAGGCAGTTTAGGATTTCTTTCCTCGTTTTAAGGGTCGTTTTTGATTATTCTTTCCTTAATTATAAGGATTGAGGGGTAACATTAACAAGTCTAATTACTTAGGGGTTAAAAGGGGTAACCTAAAGTAAATTAGTGGGGTTTTATTGTCCTTTTTCACACTTAATTACATGATTAATTAGGGTAAAGGAAAGAGGGTTTGAATAAAACAAAAGAGAAAGAACAGAAAGGGAGAGAGAGCAGATCGATCGAGAGAGAGGAGAATAGCAAGCTTGGGAAATTTCTTGTTGATTCCAATTCTTCGGTGGAGGTAGGTTATGGTTTTATGTTACGATAATCGTAGTGAACTCTTGATAGTGTATGATATGTATTGATGATGTTGTAAACCTGTCTATGTGCTTAATTGTATGCTTGCATGATTATGATTATGAAATTGTTATGAATTAACAAAGCATGATGAAGCTATTGAATCCCAAATCTTGAAAGAACCCTAATTCACTTGATATATTATATAATAAGATTGATGATGCCTTAGTATGAAAGAAGGCTTGATAAATTATATAATGATAATGAGGATGCCTTAGTATAAAAGAAGGCTTGATGAATTAGGGGATCGGGTGCCACGTTCCGGTACCAGGATAGAATGAATATGAGGATCGGAGTGTCACGTTCCGACACCAGGATAGAATATGAGGATCGGGTGCCACGTTCCGGTACCAGGATAGAATGAATATGAGGATCGGGTGCCACGTTCCGGTACCAGGATAGAATGAATATGAGGATCGGAGTGTCACGTTCCGACACCAGGATAGAATATGAGGATCGGGTGCCACGTTCCGGTACCAGGATAGAATGAATATGAGGATCGGAGTGTCACATTCCGACACCAGGATAGAATATGAGGATCGGAGTGTCACGTTCCGACACCAGGATAGAATTAGAGGAGCGGAGTGTCACGTACCAACACAAGAGGAAGAAAGATAATGAATCTTGAAAGATAATGAATATACTCAATCTAATGAACTTAATTTCCCAAATGAGTATGGTATTGAGGCTTGAGACCTCATGTGTGAACTTGATGGAAATGGTTAATGATAAAGTAATTGCTGTGCTACATGTTGAGTATTGTAGTTGATTTACATTATTATTGATATATATATTGTTCCCTATTTTGAGTTGACCGATGATATCTACTCAGTACGTGTGGTTGTACTGACCCCCTACTTTTATGTTTCCCTTTGTTATTTGTGTTATGCAGCAAACGTTCCGTCAACTTCGACTCAGCAGTAGATCAAGCCAGTCTTCACTTCATCGGAAATTCAGGGTGAGCTAATGCGTCTAGCTTGGACTGGGTCTCCTTCTTCAAGTCTTGATGCCTTGAACTTCCGGCATGGACTAGCTTTTACTTGTTTTTAGCTTTTTAGACATTCTTAGTTTAGAAATTTGAGATAGATGTTCTTGTGATGATGACTTCCAGATTTTGGGAATATTAATAATAGTTTTGAGTTGTTTTTATTAATGAGTTTAAGTCTTCCGCATTATTTTCTGTTGAAATATCTTGAAATGTTAAGGTTTAGATGGGTTGGTTCGCTCACATCGGAGGGTAAATGTGGGTGCCAGTCGCGTCCCCGATTTGGGTCGTGACAACATCTGAATTATATTTGATGTTCAATGGTTATATGAACAAACAATTAACCTTTTCGCACTATAAGAAAAAAAATTCAATTTACTTATAAGAGTTATATCTATTATAAGCATCAAAATTAACGGGTAACTAAATTTAAGTTTAATAATTATTTTGGAATTAATTCTTTAAATATTAAACCACTTTGGTGATTAACACATAACACGTACAATTCCAAATAATTACCAATTTTTCACTCTTAAAACTTATGAATTCAGAAAGTTAATTGTTAAACATTTAATAATAATTCCCGAGTCCAAAAGAAATATCCTTATACATATTTAAAAAAATCTCAAGAAAACCGTTCATAGGACAATTATAGATGCCCAACAGCAAAAAAAGTTCAAAGTAAAGTTATGACGGTAATATTATATTTTAAAAATAAAAATATTAATGCAAAAAAAGTTTGACTCATTAATGTATAACGGAACATATGAGTATGTGAGGTATTAAGGAATCATATATATGAAGATATTAAATTCATCACAGATTAGTATCAAAATTTATAACTAGACAACACATTCTTAAATATATAACAACTAAAGTCTTAGGCAATATAACAATATATACATACATGATGTCACGACCGGAGTGTAAACCCCATATAAGACATGCGTCGTTAACCTCTTAGAGGTCACAAACAAGCCTACATGCCTTATTCATACTTCACCTAGGTTAATTTTAGCAGAAAATTAAAAACTTTTTGTTCTTTAACATACTTGCTAAACATTCTTAACATTTCATTATCTTTCATCATCAAAAATCTAACATTAAGATATAAACAACTGAGAGAAATAGTTCAATAAGTATTAATTGTATAATTGCCAAAATGGCACGAATTCAAAGTCTGAATCAAAACAGGAAAGAAACGCTAGTGGAACATGCTCCACTAGCTCAACTCTAAAACTTTGTTGGAATGTAAAACGGTAGCATCCTCAAAAGCATGAGGACCTACCAGACTCCGGATGAATGCTGACGTCCGGATAGCTACAACAATGATCCTGTAGCTCTATCGCCCACCTGTGCCAGCACCTAAAATAGTATATATGTATAGGGGTAGTATACACATGTACTAAGTATGGGTATATGCAATCACACACCAAGGACATTCACGAGAAAGAATAAGACTTTCCTAAAGACATAATTTTTTGAGGTCAAGTTAGTAGACTTGCGAAATCGAGATTAGGAATGTTAGTGAACTTTCCAAATTGGATTAGGAAGGTCATACCATGAGAGTAACATGCATCATCATAAAAATCATATTCCACACAACACGTAACATCTTCATATAGTACATACCATAGCACATAACATATAACACAAGCTTCTTTCATATCATTCATTCATATGCCATGAGACCTTGGAATCATGGACTTGACATTTAGACTTTCCAAAATGAGGGCTCAACATATTGGACCTCAACTAGGGAGTCTTCATTAGCAAACCCAGAGTCTGCTTCATTCATTCATTCGTACTTCATTTCATTTCATTTCATTCATAGGCCACTGTGAACACCAGCTATACCTAGGGTGTAGTTTAAGACTTTCATCGGGTTTGCTGTGCAATGATCAGGAATAACCTAATGTCATTACCTTAGTCAAGCTCACCTCTTGATTATCCTATCCTAATACCTTTGGTACAATTTATTTCATTTTGTGCTTCATTTGAGGCTGACCTCATTCATTTATTCGGAACTTTAACTTTAACCGACATAGATTGTGTGAGCATCATGAAATCTAGTGTCTCCCCCACACCGAAAAGAGGGGGAATCACCGTCCAAGTGACCAAAACATGCTAGCATACATGGGAATTGAACTTTGATCGATCCCTATATTGGCAGTATACGTTCGAAGACTAGGAGATATAAAGAGACCCAAACCAGGCATGCCGGACAGTCTCATCTCAAGAGATTTATGTGAACCTACGCCCTTACCGAAAGAATGTATCACTGCTCATAGCTTGCCTATTGGTAGTTAGTGTAAAGTTCCATTATATTCATCTCATACGTCATGGAAGCTGGCTTCTAGTATGAGGACATCATAGCTTAGTAGATGATTTCTCATCTCATCATTTAGTATAAGTGTGTTAAGCTCAATACTTTCTTTGTAGTGTTCATAGAGACTGGTCTCTTCATTATTTTACACTCTCATTGGTGAGTATGTATTTGGTGACTTTTACTTAGGCTCATTTGAGACTACTCTCATCATTTACATTAGCCTTATGTCATGTTGTCACAATATTCTTCATCATTAACACCTTTACTTTTCCTAGTTACTCACCTCTTATTTTGTGAAAGTTCACTTCACGATTTCATAATTCATCGCATCATATGCCAATGCACTTGGCCACTTCCTGTATCTTACACTCATTCTTAACCCTCCAAGGGTTCATCATTTCATTACATACATATGTTAGACTTATGTGTCTATAAATAGAAGCCATGGGGCTTCATTCATAGTTCGTGAAGTGATTCTTACTTTCCTAAGATTATGTAGTACAAGACATATATATCTTGTATATATGCCAAGATCTTGATTTTGATCTAAGTAGGTGGAATTATTCTTGGATATTTTATTCACGTATGACTTATGTATCAATAGGGAAGATTGGGCAAGAAAATTCAAGTTTGAGTGACTTGGATATCATTTATATTTTTCATTGATTTTATTTCTAATATTCATAATATTAGAACTCTAAATTAAATCCCAATATTAACATCGAAGGATCAATTGTCTACTTAATTTTGCTCTTAGGTTGGCCGAAGGTTTGTGGGTTCGAACCGCCACAACCCCTTTTTAATTTTCTTTAGCCTCATGTTTCCCATTCTCGCCTAAACCAAGAGGTTGTATGATCAAACCCCCACATCCTCTTGTATTTTTGTATTAATTTCGCTTGCATAGGGAGGTTGTTGGTTCGAACCCCCACAACCTCCTTATTTAAATTTTGATTTTGCTGAGGTTGTGAGGTGGTGGGTTCGAACCCACACAACCTCTCTAACTTTATTTCAACTAAATTACGCGAGTGGCAGTGAGGTTGTGGGATCGACCCCCACAACCTCACTTTATTTCTTAGTTAATTTCACCTCTTCTTTTCAACCATGAGGTCGTGGGTTCGATTCCCACGCCTCCCATTCCATTTTCTTTAATTCTTTTTTTCACTCGCTGCCTGGAGGTCGTATGTTCAAATCCCACACCTACCACTTATTTGTTTGATTTATTTTTCTCCTCCTTCTTCCCCAGTTTGCTAGTTCGATACCCCCTAGCCCCATTTTTTTTCTTTGTGGCGAATTCAAGTTAGCCAGGTTCGAATCCCCCCAGCCCCTGTTTTCCTTTCTCTTTTCTCGTGAAACCAGTAGCTAAGGTGTTCGATTCCCCTTAGCCCTTCACATTTTTTTTCTTACTTTTTCAGCCTTTTTAACATGTGAGGTCTTGGGTTCAATTCCCATTGCCCTCACTTATTTTATTTTCACTTTTAAAACCATGATTTTAGCCTCATTGTAGAGTGCACAAATCTGGAATTTTTTTTTATTCTTCAATTCATCTTTAGTCACATCTTTCATAAGTTTATTTGGCTAAAAGGTTGTTGTTCAACCAACCATATTTCAATACAAGGAGCATCACATTTTATACACATTTCACACATAAAATACTCAAAAATACATGTCTTAAACGACCCCAAAATAGTGGCCAAGCACACTGCCAATGTGCACACACACACACACCTCTTTTTTTTAGTCACATTTTTACTGTCATCTTCGTAATTTCCCTCACATAAACATATTCACAATTAATATAAACACATCATTCATGCCCTAATCTACCACTACAACATACCCATCCTACGAATTCGTTTAGGAGCTAGGGACAAGGACATACAAAGGGGAACAACCTTACTTTCGAAGTGAATAGTTTGAATCATAAGGGTCCTCTTGAGAAAGCGACCTAGAGAGAAGAAACCCATACCTTTTGATGTTGTTCAAGCTTGAAGTTGCTGCCCAAATTTGTCTCCAAAACTACGCCCAATTAACCTAAAGTTCCACCACCAACTCGACGGAAATCGCCCTTGCTTTAATGTTTTTGATGAAATTGCTTTCTTAGACTTTTTAGTGAATTCTTCAAGTGTGAAGAATTTTTTTTCAAAGTTTCTGTTTCTTTACGTTAATTGGCAGAGAGAACAAGAGAGTTTTTTTTCTTTTTTGAACGTGAAGAGGTGATAAACGTGATTAGGAGAGTGTTAGCATAGGTTTAGGAGTCTTAATTCAAGACTTAGTCAAAATAGGATTTAATTAATTTAATAAAAATCTAATTTATTTCAACAAATATGTAAAAGGACTATTTTACCCTTAATGAATCAGATTTTAATTGATGATTAAATAGTCAATTCATTGCTTCTACTGGGGCTCGAATCCGAGTGGCACCTTATTTGCGAAAATGAGTCACTTCAGGTCGCCCCAACCTCAATTGATCTTTTAATTAATTTAATTAATTAACTTATTAATTTCGCAGGATAATTACAATATTACCCTTGTCCTGAAAAAGACCATTTTACCCCTGGACCCTCAAAACATAAAATTTCTTCTTTTAAGTTCGGTAAAGACTCTTTTGATTAAATCTTTATTTTAGAGAGCCTCACATGGTTGGTTAAAACCTTTACAAGCTCAACTAACTCCCTAAGTTAGTTGACTTGGTCGTAGTAAGGATTCTGAGGTCTGGTTCTACGCGTATCAATCCATGTGAACCTTGGTCTAATCGCAAGCATTCTTGACACCTTAAGTTTTATCCTATTCATTTTTGGGGTTGTTACATTATACACCCTTAGGAATATTTGTCCCTGAATGACATTACCACTTTATATCGTAATGCCAGTTAGATCATATTAATATCACTATGCACAGTCAGCCAATAGCAACAAAATACGGAGAGATAAAGATAAATAGGATTAAGAGTAGGAAGTCTAACCTCAAGAGCTGAAAAGATGAGGGTAGCAGGATCTCATGTCGGCCTCAGCCTCCCACGTGGCATCCTCAACAAGTCGATTTCTTCACAATACCTTCACTGTGGCAATCTCTTTGTTCCTCAGTCGCTTGACCTGTCTATCTAAGATCTCAACAGGTACCTCCTCATAAGAAAAGTCTTCACCAACCCCCAAACCTTCAACAGATAGAATACATACTGGATCACCTAGGCACTTCTTCAACATAGAGACATGAAAGACTGGATGAACAGAAGCTAGCTCTACAGGCAATGCTAACTTATAGGACACCTCACCCACATGCTATAGGATCTCAAATGGCCCAACATACCTCGGACTCAGTTTCGATTTTCTACCAAATCTCATCACCCCTTTTATAAGTGATATTTTCAAGTAAACCTGGTAACCAACATCAAACTCTAAGGGTCATTTTTTGTTATCAGCATATGACTTCTGCCGACTGTAAGCAGTAGGTAAGCTGTCCCTAATTACTATGAACTTCTCTAAGGCCGCATGAATGATCTTGGGACCCAAAATGGATGAATCTCCAACCTCGAACCACCCAATTGGAGATCTACACCTCCTACCATACAGTGCCTCAAATGGTGCCATCCTAATGCTGGAGTGATAGCTATTATTATAGGAGAACTCTATCAAAGCTGATGGTCATCCTACTTACCTCTGAAGTCAATCACACACGCTCTCAACATTTACTCCAATGTCTGAATGGTGAGATCTGCCTGCTTATTTGTCTGAGGATGAAAGGTACTGCCAAGCTTTACCTGCGTGCCCATGCTTTTGTGGAAAGATCTCCAGAAATGTGAAGTAAACTGAGCTCCTCTATCTGAAATGATAGACAAAGGAATCCCATGCCATCTCACAATATCATCAATGTAGAGTCTCACATAATCCTCGGCTCTGTAAGTAGACTTCACAGGGATAAAGTGGGCAGACTTAGTAAATATGTCCACAATAACCCATATGAAATCATGTTGCTTTCTAGTCTTCAGAAGACCAACCACGAATTCCATATTAATGGCCTCCCGCTTCCAAGTTGGAACCTCAATAATCTGAGTCAGACCACCAGGCTTAAGATGCTTTGCCTTAACCCGCTGTCAATTAGGACACTTGGCTACGTATTCTGCAATGTCCTTCTTCACACCATCCCACCAATAAATCTACTTAAGGTCATGATACATCTTGGTGGAACCTGGGTGAATGGAATATTTGGAACCATGGGCCTTTGCAATAATCCTGGTCCGCAAATCATGCACATCTGGTATACACAGCATATCTTGATACCTAAGTATGCCATCACCTCCCAAACCGAAAGACTCATTCATCTTCATCAGTACTGAGCCGTTCAGCTCCATCAACACATGATCTAGATGCTGACCCTGCTTGACTTCAACTACCAAGGATGATTCAGAACTAGGATGAACTGAAACATCCCCACTAGTAGAGTCAACCAATCGCACACCCAGTCTGTCAAGTCTGTGTACCTCTTCCACCATCTCCTTCTTCTCATCCTCAAAGTGGGCATTACTTCCCATGCTCATCATGCTCAAAGCATCAGCTACAACATTACCCTTACATGGATGGTAGTGCACATTCATGTCATAATCCTTCAACAACTCCAACCGTCTCCGCTGACGTAGTTTCAATTCCCTCTGTCTGAACACGTACTAGAGACTCGTATGGTATTTGAACATATCCATGTGCACTCTATACATATAATACCTCCACAACTTCAGTGCAAACACCACAGATACCAACTCCAGGTCATGAGTGGGATAATTCTTCTCATGAACCTTGAGCTGTCTTGAAGTATAGGCTATCACCTTACCAGCCTGCATGAGAATGCAACCAAATCCAACCCTAGATGAATCACAATAAACCGTGTAATTTTAACCACACTTAGGTAGAGTAAGCACCGGGGTTGAAGTGAGTCTTTCCTTGAGCTCCTAGATACTCATCTCACAAGTCTCCGTCCATTCAAATTTGGATTTATTCTTAGTCAGAGATTTCAATGGGGCAACAATGGAAGAAAATCCCTCCAAAAACCTACGATAGTAACCATCCAATTCGAAAAAGCTACGAATATCAGTGGGAGTAAGAGGCTTTGGCCAGTTTTTCATAGACTCAGTCTTCCTGGGGTCCACCTCCACACCCTGATCGGACATAACATGACCCATGAAGGTCACTGATCTATGCCAAAATTCACACTTGCCGAATTTGGCATTCAACGGATGTTGTCTAAGTACCTGCAAGGTTAGTCTCAAATGTTGTTCATGCTCTTCCTTTATCTTAGAGTAGATGAGAATGTCATCAATGAATACTATGACGAACGATTTAAGGTATTCACGGAATACCTTGTTCATGAGATCCATAAATGACGCAGGTGAATTCGTGAGACCAAATGATATAGCGGGTACGAAAGGCCATCTTTGGGATATCTCCATCCCTAACCTTAAGCTGATGGTACCCTGAACGGAGATCAATTTTCAAAAAGAAACTAGACCCTTGGAGTTGGTCAAACAAGTCATCTATCCTGGGAAGTTGATACTTGTTCTTGATAGTGACTTTTTGAGATGTCAATAATCGATACACATTCTAAGGGTCCGATCTTTCTTCTTTACACACAACACGGGAGTTCCCCAAGGGGATATGCTCGGCTGAATGAAACCCTTATCAGTGAGATCTTTTAACTGCAACTTCAACTCTTTGAGTTTTGCTGGAGCCATTCTATAAGGAGGAATTAAGATTGTTTTAGTATTGGGTTCTAAGTCAATACCAAAGTCGATCTCTCGAAGGGGAGGGACTCTAGGCAAATCTTCAGTGAAACATCTAGGAACTCATTCACTACATGAACTGAGTCTATGGAAGGGATGTCATGATCTAAATCATTAACACTCACAAGATGACATAGTAACCCCTTGGACATCATTTTATTGGCCTTAAGATTTGAAATCAAGGGATTAGGACGACTCGCATTGTACCCCTCTAAGACTAACTCTTCTTCCTTAGGGAAGCAAAATCACACCACTATACTATGACAGTCCAAGCAAGTATAACAACTTTGAAGCCATTCCATGGCAAGAATAATATCAAAGTCATGCATGCGTAACTTAATCAAGTTTGCACACATAGTCTTACAACTTACAACTATTGGGAAATCCTTGTATACCCCATCAGTTCTTATATTTTCTCCTAAGGGCATACTAACCACTATAGGATGATGCAGAACTTCAGGTAGTATTTCAAATGTAAGGGCAAGCAGAGGAGTCTTAAAGGAAA
This sequence comes from Solanum peruvianum, assembly GCA_027705065.1. Classification (NCBI taxonomy): domain Eukaryota; kingdom Viridiplantae; phylum Streptophyta; class Magnoliopsida; order Solanales; family Solanaceae; genus Solanum; species Solanum peruvianum. Next base: position 46,192,435 of record JAKWJD010001763.1, read on the forward strand.
GAGTAGACCCTGGATCAAGTAAAGCATAAATAGAAGTTGAGAATACTTGCAGCATACCTGTGATTAAATCAGCGGACTTCTCTAGCTCCTCCTTCCCTTCAGGGCATAGAATCTGTTCCTCTTTGGAGGCTCGGCTGCTGCTGCACCCTGTGGGTTAGGACTAGGCTGAGCATTACCTCCAGCCTGACCTTTATTCTGTGGACAATATCTGACCATGTTTCCACTCTTACCACAACCGAAGCAGGCATATGTGACCTATCTGCACTCTCCACTGTGACCCGTCCACACTTAGCACAATTCTTCTTAGGACACTGCATCTTACCTCCATTTCCCTTCTGGTGCTCAGGTCTGCCTCCCCTAGGTGTAGCACCCCTCTGAGGATTAGAATTCCCAGAACTCTGTTGCCCCTTTTTGAACCTTGGCTGCTCACGGATGCCAAAGTTGTTTCTGTGGCCTCCATGACTGGCACCTGTCTGATCTTGAGGCCTAGGCCTCCTAACATCACGAACACATCTCTTTCTGCATCTGCCCTCTACCTGCTGGACATGCACCATCAACCTGGAGAGGTCCATGTTATCATGGAGCATCGTAGATCGACACTCCTCCTCCAAGTCTCCATTGATTTCTGTGAGGAACGTGCTCATCTTTTCCCTGCTGTTGAAAACCGGGGAAGTAGCATACCTGAATAATTTCAACAATGCTCAGTATTCTCCTCGTTCTTGCTATTAATTACTAGGAAAAGTAACATACCTTGATATCTTAACAAACTTCAGGGAATACTCCTTGGATCTCATAGAGCCTTGTTTAAGGTTAATGAAATTTTCAACCTTGTCCTCCCTCATCTCTCTAGGGAAGAATCTCTCCTGAAATACTATCTTAAACAGCTCCCATGTGACTGGCACTCCACCTAAGACACGACTATCTTGCCACATCTTGCACCATGTCTGTGCAACATCCTTGAGCTTGTAGGAAGCCCGCTCATCCTTCTCAGTATCAGTGGCCCCCATATACACAAATATCTTATGCAACTCTTCTACAAACTCTTGAGGATCCTCTGATGTCTTAGCCCTTATGAATATAGGAGTATTCATCATCATGAAATCTCGCAGTCTGTCAGCGATGCTGCAAACCGGTGGGTTCTCCCTCTGAACATCCTGTCGCTTGACTTGGACACTCATAGGTTAAACCTGCATCGTGATGGCTGTACCATCTGGGCTAGAGATGTCCTCACCACAACATCAGTCAACATAGATAGGTTAACTCGCATGGCCACTCCTTTAGATGGAGTCTGGGGTGTAACTTGATTGTCCCTAGCAACTGCTCCCCCTTTCCTCTGACCAATAGCCCTCATAGTGTTCATCCTCTGAAAACAACAAGGATTGATGTTAGACACGTTCATAACACTAAGAACTTATACATTAGGAAAAACACGATAAGATCAGAAAAGGGAAATTTTCCTACGCATCATGTAGTCTCTAATTCAGGATAGTGGTGCACTTCACTACCATGACTTAGAAATTACTCAATGTGGTTGATGTGAGCTCATTATCCTCGTAATTTAACCTATGGCTCTGATACTAACTTTTTCACGACCGGAGTGTAGACCCCATACGAGACAGGCGTTGTTAACCTCTTAGAGTTCACAAACAAACCTACATGCGTTATTCATACTTCACCTAGGTTAATTTTATCAGAAAATTAAAAAATATTTGTTCTTTGACATACTTGCTAAACATTCTTAACATTTTATACTCGTTCATCATCAACCATCTAACATTAAGAGATAAACAACTGAGAGAAATAGTTTAACAAGTATTAATTGTATAATTGCAAAAATGGCACGAGTACAAAGTCTAAATCAAAACAGGAAAGAAACAGTAGTGGAGCATGCTTCAGTAGCTCAACTCTAAAACTAAGTTGAATGTAAAACAGTAGCATCCTCGAAAGCATGAGGAGCTATCAAACTCCGGATGAATGCCGACGTCTGGATAGGTGCAACAATGATACTGTATCTCTATCACCCACCAGTGCCTACACCTAAAATAATATAGATGAATAGGGTTAATATACACTTGTACTAAGTATGGATATATGCAAGCACACACCAAGGACATGCATGACAAAGAATAGCTCTTTCCAAACGACATGATTTTTGAAGGTCAAGTCAGTAGACTTGCGAAACCGAGATTAGGAAAGTTAGTGAACTTACTGAATTGGATTAGGAAGGTCATGTCATGAGAGTAACATGTATCATCATAAATATCATATTGCACACAACACGTAACATCTTCATATAGTACATACCATAACACATAACATATAACGCATAGCTTCTTTCATATCATTCATTCATATTCCATGAGACCTTGGAATCATGGAATTGACATTAAGACTTACCAAAATGAGGGCTCAACATATGGGACCTCAACTAGGGATTATTCATTAGCAAACCCAGAGTCTGCTTCATTCATTCATACGTACTTCATTTCATTTAATTCATAGGCCACTCTGAACACCAGCTATACCTAGGGTGTCGTTTGAGACTTTCATCGGGTTTGCTGTGCAATGATAAGAAATAACCTAATGTAATTAACTGAGTCTAGATAACCTCTTGATTATCATATCCTAACACCTTTGGTATCATTCATTTCATTATGTCTTCATTTGAGGCTGGCCTCGTTCATTCATTGGGAACTTTAACTTTAACCGACATAGATCATGTGAGCATCATGAAATCCACTGTCTCTCCCACACCTAAAATAGGTGGAATCAACGGCCAAAGTGAACCAAAACATGCTAGCATACATGGGAATTGAACCCCGCTAGATCCCTCTATTAGCAGTATAGGTTCGAAGACTAGGAGATATATGGAGACCCATACCCGGCATGCCGGACTGTCTCATCTCATGAGAGTTATGTGAACCTCCGCCCTTCCCGAAAGAAGGCATCACTGCTCATAGCTTGCCTATCGGTAGTTAGTGTAAAGTGCCATTATATTCATCTCATATGTCATGGAAGCTGGCTTCTAGTATGAGGACATCATAGCTCATTAAATGATTTCTCTTCTCATCATTTAGTATAAGTGTGTTAAGCTCAATACTTTCTTTAGAGTGTTCATAGAGACTGGTCTCTTCATTATTTTACACTCTCATTTGTGAGTAAGTATTGGTGACATTTACTTAGGCTCATTTGAGACTGCTCTCATCATTTACATTAGCCTCATGTCATGTTATCACCAGATTCTTCATCATTAGCACCTTTTCTTTACTAGTTACTCACCTCTTATTACGTGAATGTTCATTTTACCATTTCATAGTTCATCTCATCATATGGCAATGCACTTGGCCACTTAGTGTATCTTACACTCATACTTAACCCTCCTAGGGTTCATCATTTCATTACATACCTCTTAGGTTCACTTACTTTTGAATGTAAGTTAGACTGATGTGTCTATACGTCAATCCATGGGGCTTCATTCATAGTTCGTTAAGTGATTCTTACTTTCCTAAGATTATGTAGTACAAGACTTATGTATCTTGTATACATGCCAAGATCTTGATTTTGATCTAAGTAGGTGGCATTATTCTTGGTTATTTTTTTCACGTATGACTTATGTATCAATACGGAAGATTGGGTAAGGAAATCCATGTTTGAGTCACTTGGATATCATTTATATTTTTCATTGATTTTATTTCGAATATTTATAACATTAGAACTCTAAATTAAATCTCATCATTAACATTGAAGGATTAATTTACTACTTAATATTATTCTTAGGTTGGCCGAAGGGTTGTGGGTTTGACCCCCCACAACCACTTTTTAATTTTCTTTAGCTCATGTTGCCCATTCTCGCCTAAAACAAGAGGTTGTAGGATCAAAACCCCACAGCCTCTTATATTTTTGTATTAATTTTTTTTACATAGAGAGGTTCAGGTTTCGAACCCCCACAACCTCCTTATATAAATTTTAATTTCGCTGAGGCTGTGAGGTGGTGGGTTCGAACCCCCACTGCATCTCTAACTTTATTTTAATTAAATTAGGCGAGTGGCAGTTAGGTTGTGAGATCAAACCCCCATATCCTCACTTTATTTTTTTGTTAATTTAGCCTCTTCTTTTCAGCACTGAGGTCGTGGGTTCGATTCGCACACCTCCCATTCCCTTTTCTTTAATTCTTTTCTTCACTCGCTGACTGGAGGTCGTAGGTTTGAATCCCACACCTACAACTTATTTGTTTGATTTATTTTTCTCCTCCTTCTCCCCCCAGTTTGCTTGTTCGATTGCCCCCTGCCCCATTTCTTTTACTTTGTGGCGAAATCAAGTTAGCCAGGTTCGAATCCCCCCCAGCCCCATTTTCCTTCCCCTTTTCTAGCGAAACCAGTAGCTAAGGGGTTCAATTCCCCTTAGTCCCTTCACATTTTTTTTCTTTCTTTTTCAGCCTTCTTAACATGTGAGGTCTTGGGTTCAATTCCCATTGACCTCACTTATTTATTTTCACTTTTAGAACCCAGATTTTAGCCTCATTGTAGAGTGCACAAATCTGGAAATTTTTTATCATTCTTCAATTCATCTTTAGTCACATCTTTCATAAGTTTATTTTGCTAATAGATTGTTGTTCAACCAACCATATTTCATTACAATTAGCATCACATTGTATAAACATTTCACACATAAAATACTCAAGAAATACGTCTTAAACGACCCCAAAACAGTGGCCAAACACACTGCCAACATGCTCTCACAAACACACCTCTTTTTTTTTTTTTAAATCACATTTTGATTATCATCTTCGTAATTTAACTCACATAAACATATTCACATGTAGTGTAAACACATCATTCATGCCCTAATCTACCACTACAACATACCCATCCTACAAATTCGTTTAGGAGCTAGGGACAAGGACATACAAAGGGGAACAACCTTACTTTCGAAGTGAATAGTTTGAATCATAATGAGCCTCTTGGGAACGGACCAAGAGATAAGAAACCCATACCTTTTGACGTTCTTCAAGCTTGAAGTTTCTGCCCAAATTTGTCTCCAAAACCCGCCCAATTTACCTAAAGTTCCACCACCAACTCGACGGAAATCTCCCTTGCTTTAACGTTTTTGATTAACTTGCTTTATTAGACTTTTTAGTGAGTTCTTCAAGTGTGAAGAATTTTTTTCCAGAGTTTCTGTTTCTTCACGTTAATTGGCATAGAGAACAAGAGAGTTTTTTTTTTCTTTTTTTTGAACGTGGAGAGGTGATAAACGTGATTAGGAGAGTGTTAGCACATGTTAGGCGTCTTAATTCAAGACTTAATCAAAATAGGATTTAATTAAATTAATACAAATCTAATTTATTTCAACTAATACGTGAAAGGACTATTTTACCCTTAATGAATCAGATTTTAATTGATGATTAAATAATCAATTCATTGCTTCTACTGGGGCTCGAACCTGAGTGGCACCTTATTTGCGAAAATGGGTCACTTTAGGTCGCCCCAACCTCAATTGATCTTTTAATTAATTTAATTAATTAATTTATTAATTCCACAGGATAATTATAATATTACCCTTGGCCTGGAAAAGACCATTTTACCCCTGGACCCTCAAAACTTAAAATTTCTTCCTTTTAGTCCGGTAAAGACTCTTTCGATTAAATTTTTTTTTTTCGAGAGCCTCACATGGTTGATTTCAACCTTTCCAAGCTCAACTAACTCCCCACGTTAGTTGAACCTTGGTTTGATCACAAACATTCTTGATACCTTAAGTATTTATCCTATTCATTTTTGGGGTTGTTACCCGTGAAGAATATGAAGCGGATTTCTAATATGATTTCAATTAAAGAATCACAAGTGCAATTATTTTCTAATCACTATGAGGTGAAAACAAGTCTTCTACCCGACATCATTTGCATGGAACAAGATATTGTTATTTAAGAAGAATCATTAATTCTTGAATGTGGCATTGATACCACAGTACAAATTTATCTAAATTAAGATTGTAAAACATTAACAATCCAACATAAATCCTATCAATAATTAATGATTGTAAGACTACATAATTTTCATATAAATCTACTACTATAGTAATTCAGTCTAGAAAACATACTCGAAAATGCGATAGAATCTTGACTTGAATTGAGCGAATGTCCTTTTTTGTTCTTCAAAAAAATTGTATATTTTCTCTCTTTTCATTTACTAAGTTCTTTCCAAAAACGTGTTGATTAAAATATGATAATTTTTAGTTTTTAATGACAGAGAGAGGACCGGTTATTTTTATTTTACTGTCCACTAGTGTAGATAATTGAGAGTTATAACAAAAATTTAACTTCCCATAGTGGGGAGTTATAACCAAAATTAACTTCTCATATTTATCCAATTAGAAATAGCTAACAAATAAGTATTAAACAAGATATAAATATATCCACGTGAACCTATTTTATAAGAATTGCATGAAATAAATGGTAACTTTCACATATAAAATAATTAATTACCATCCATAGCTATAGTTTGATAATTACAATTTGTTGCTACATGTTAAATGAGGAGAGAGGCGAGGAGACCGGGGGAGAGAGAGGAGAAAGGCGAGAGATAGGGGGAAAGAGTGGGAGAAAGGTGAATTGTATATGTATATTGGTTAGATAATTGTATATTATACACATATATTTGTATACATGGAAAAAGAGATTGAGAGAGGAAGGAGACATGCGAGCGAGACAAGGAGAGGGAGGAGAGAGGCTAGCGAAATAGGGCAGAGAGTGGGAGAGAGTTGAATTATATATGTATATAATTGTATATTATACATACACATTCGTGTATATGGCAAGAGAGATTGGGAGAGGGGGGAGAGAGGCTAGTGAGATTGGGAGAGGGAGGAGAGAGGCAAGTGAGAGAGGGATGAATTGTATATGTATATAGGTTAAATAAGTGTATATTATACATATGTATTTGTATATTCTGGGAAATTATACATATACAAACGTAACTAATTATACAAACTTGAAGTCAACCCATATAATGAATGTATAATGTTAGTTGCAGTGGTAATTATTAAAAACTATATCTATGATGTGTAATTAAATAATATAAGTTTGTTTTGTTGTGCAATTTTCCTAATATAAAATATGCTTACCTTGATGTTGGAGGAGGATAAAAGAAACACTCATTCTAGGGTATGGAATGTTGAAAAATGACGAAAAAAACATAAAAACACATACTTAACTAATGGCATTGTACTACATATTGTAACATGGGGTACAATGTATACTTCGTAGATATCATATATGGTATATCGATTAGATAGACAATGACTTCAATATGTAACATGCTTTTGCTCAGATTAACTAGTATGACCCATGGATCACATTGTTTCTAGGTGTATCCAAGTTTAGCGTGTGAAACATATGGTATTGGAGTGTGTATACTTGACATCGATGGTATGTATTTGTATAATGTCGGGTACCTAAATATCATCTTGACATGTATATGGTGACTTTATTGCTCAGATTCTCATTTAGGGTGTGTAGGTTTGTCTATTCATGGGCACCATCCTTAAACATTAGCTCCTATTTGGTATCTTTATCCTAAATATTCATGTATGCTTTGTATGTTATTTTTATGCCTGTATATGCCTCTTATACTTAGTGTCATCGAAATATGAAATGATACTTCCTCTACAGGTTTATGTACATATTGTAAGTCAATTGTACATTATGTAAGTTGAGTCATTGTCGTTATAATTAAATAGTTTTCGTTGTAGATATGAAATGTATAAACAACACATGCATCATATGTATGGGTCGTACCTTGGCCTAAAACTCAAAAACTCATATCATTACCAAAACATGGAGAGGCATGATCAACACTTGATGCTTCACTTTGACCAAATGAATGAACAAAAACCATAAAATATGACATCTACTAAATATATAGGCTTAAAAGACCATGAAGTTCAAGTATATTTATAGGTGAACAAACCTTAATATTTTTATAGAAGGATAATAAGTCCGTAGATGACTTACTAAACGTACAACACATGTCTAGAAGCCTCTAAGAGTCTTAACTTCTACCATACTTCTAGTGCTACTACTTGCTTTGTTAATACTTTTGTATGAATATCCTTAGACCTTACAAACTTAGTAAGAAGTTGCCCTCTGTCCACCTTTTCTGTAACAAAATGATAGTCCATCTATATATGCCTGCTTCTTGCATTCATAACTTGGTTCACTGTCATGTACAAGCCATTCAAGTTATCACATTACAATGTTTTAGGGACTGACTTGAGGTACACTCCAAGATCATGAAACAAATATCTGATCCATATTATATCTACTACATTGGAGGTTAGCTATTTATACTTTGCTTTAACACTTTATCTTGAAAATGTGGTCTGTTTCTTAGAAGTCCAAGAAATACAGTTTCCACCGGGGTAGATGCTATATCCAGTAGTGGACTTTCTAGTTTGCGCCTAATCAACATTTGAATGTCCATATAAACTACAAGGTGATAGTAAAACAATTTTTAGTCGAAAGTGTAGGGTACCTTTGATGTACTAGAGAATCCTTTTGACTCCTTGAAGGTGTTCTGTATTAGAACTTTGCATGAACTAACTGGCTAGATTAATTGCATCAGTTATATAACGTCTTGTGAGTGTTGAATACCAGATAATCGGTACTACCATTTCATAGAGAGGAATGTATAAGACTTCCATAGCTTCATGTAAGCCATGCTGCAAAGCATAATGAGTAGCTACAACCTTTGCCAATATCTATATGTCCTGTCCAGTAACTTAACAACATACTTACTATGAGTCAAGTGAACTCCTCCTTCAAATTACTTGACCTTCAGATCCAGAAATAAGTGGATATGAGTAAGATCATTCATAGCAAGGAATATGAGCATTCACCCAGAGATTCCATGCCTCCATGGGTCCCAAAAATTTTCAATTACTCAATTTAAATTCAATTGGTCAAATTACGTTTGTTCTTAGTTTTCCATGGAAATTCACCGAAATTATGATTCAAATTTTTCTTTTAGTATTCTGTTACATGATATTTAGTTGAAATCATATGGACCCATGCATGATTCATGATTTTTCATATATAAACCTTTGACATTTAGTTGAAATCATTTGGACCCGTGCATGATTTATGATTTTTCATATATAAACCTATGAAGAACCTATGAACTATGAATTTTGAAAGAACATGCATATGTTATGAAAATTATGTTTATAATGATAGGGTTCTTCTAGATGAAAGTATCAATTTTGTTGTTAAAGGTTTATTCATACACGAATAAAGTCATCATTGCGAAATGTATCTTTTCACATATGAATTTAAATTGGTGAAATTGTAATTTAAGGAGTTGTTCTATGTTTTGATATTTAAGATGTAGATTGCTATTGATCATTGCATTTCCTATGTTATAAGGATATTTTTTTTATCTATTCCGTCGGGATTTAGGCTTAGCAACAAGATGACTTTGGGGTGTAGGCTCAAATAGGGTCGTCTCTAGTATCAACCTCTAGTATTGAACTATGTGCCCCTACAAGATTGTAGTAAATGACATAACTAGTGGATCCCCTTAAGCAAAAGATTATGTGTAAGGTATCTACTTTGGCAAGTAGAATCCCTTTATTTCGGTATGAGGGATATAACGAATTCCATGACATATCTCTCATAGTATTATTGTTAGTTAAAGATAATATCCCACAAAAAAATATATGTTTCATTAAAGCTTTCCTATGTCTATTATATTGAAATGCGTTGACCATATGTTATGATATATACGTTGTTTCTTCATTAAGCCTTTAAATGTTCAAGTATTGGTCATAACTCATATGCTTAAACTTCTCATGCTATCATGTCTAATTATATATGCATACATGTCCCTACATTCTCTCATTAATGTATGGTTCGACGCTTCCACATCTCACAATCATGGCTAACTGATAATTTTATTTGATTCAAGAGTTGGTGACTCCCCCTGTTCCAAGGACCAATAAACTTTTACCTTTTATTGTTGTATTTATAGTTTTCAGGTGATGTATATGGTGTATAGGTTACATCATAACCATTACTTTTGTTGTTTAGATGGGTTTTTAATACTATGCTAGACTTCCACTTTGTTAAACACTTTTCTGATATGAAAAATACTTCTTTTGAAATCCTAACTTCTATTTTGATTTATGATGTATGCTAAATGGCCTATGTAGGACCTTTTGAGGTCCTATGCACAATGTTACAAATCAATTATACTTTGGGTCGTGAAAAACTAGGTATTTGATCACAAGGTTTAGAAAGGTCCGAGTATATCAAGCAGGCCACGCCAGTCAGGTTCATGAGAGTGAAATGCATCACATTTATGAATTAGAATGTCACACAGTGAGACTACCCCCTAGACACAGACATGGGACCTAGGATCACGAGTGACCCCAAGATAACCTTGTTGGTATATAATATGTAACTAAAGTAAATTAAAGAAATAAATATTGTGCGAATCTAAATCATATAATAATCTGAAATGATGGGGAATACCCATATAAAAACTGAAAAAATGAAAATATTCTAGTTTGAATACAAATGAAAAGTCAAACTCAGACTATGTCTAAAAGAATCCTCTAAACTAACAAGAAGTGCTAGACATGCCCCGGTTTAACCTAGCAAACACTGAAAACTAAAGACTATTATTGAAAGATAACATGTCAACTGTCCTCGAAGAATGATGACTCACTACTGATGTTGCTGAAATGAAGATCAGGAACCAATATATGTGTGTTTGACGGCTGCAGACCTGAATCTACATCATAACAAGATGTAGCGCAATTATGTGTATGTACTTGAAAGGTACCGATCATGCACGACAGAGTAAAGCTAAGTTATAACATAACTGAACAAACAATAAATCAATGATATAGTGTGAACATGATAAGGATACAAGAAATACTAAACATAGCTATACTGAATGCAATGACCAAGTTTATGACATGCTGAGACTAATGTAACAACCTGTTTAGTCGTTTTGAGCAGCAGATTTTATTTCTGGAAAAACTATCTGAGTCGACGGAACCCACGACGGACCGTCATGGGCACGACGGACCATCGAGGGGGTCTCATTCCAAAAAACTTAGAATTCTAAAATTTGGGGTATTGAAATCGACTCTCTGAACTTCGTGACGGAATGGCAGGACGGACCGTCGTGAGCACGACGAACCGTCACACATCTTCCACAGAAATTAAGTCTCTGAACTTTGTGACGGACCTGCAGGACGGACCGTCACAGCCATGACGGGACCGTCACAGGTTGCGTAATCCCAGGCTGGGTCGGATTTTAGTTACATATTTTAAGGGGCGTTTTGGACTATTCCTGCTGTAATTATAAATTTAGTGGGTTAATATTAATAAGTCAATTTCTTGGGGGTTAAAAGAGATAACCTTGAATTAATTAATGGGTTAATTCATCATCTTTTATACTTAATTATATGCTAATTAGGGTAAAAGAAAGATGGTTTGAATAAGAAAAATAGAAAGAACAAAGAGAGAGAGAGGATCGAACGAGAAAGAGGAGAAACGAAGAGGAAACAAAGCTTTGGGGAATTTGCTTGCTTGATCACTATTCTTCGGTGGATGTAGGTTATGGTTTTTATGCTATTCGTAGTAAACTCTTAATAGCGAATGATATGTATTGGGTAGTATTGTAAACCCTTCTATATGCTTAATTGTATGCTTGCATGAATGTGATTATATAATTGTGATAAAATAAGCATGATGAAGCTATTGAATCCTAAATCTTGAAAGAAACCCTAATCTACTTTGTTAATGATGATGCCTTGGTATAAAAGAAGGCTTGATGAACTAAAGTAATGAGATTGATGATGCCTTGGTATAAAAGAAGGATTGATGAATCGATAGAATGAGATTAGTGGAGCGGGTGTCACGAACCGACACGTAGAATTAGGGGATCGGGTGTCACGAACCGACAAGTAGAATTAGGGGATCGGAGTGTCACGTTCCGACACATAGTATTGGGGATCGGGTGTCACGAACCGACACGTAGAATTAGGGGATCGGAGTGTCACGTTCCGACACGTAGTATTAGGGGATCGGGTGTCACGAATCGACACGTAGAATTAGGGGATCAGAGTGCCATGTTCCGACACATAGTAGTAGGGGATCACAGTGTCACGTACCGACACATAGTAGTAGGGGAGCGGAGTGTCACGTACCGACACAAGAGGAATAAAGATAATGAATCTTGAAAGATGTTAATATACTCAATCTAATGAACCTAATTCCCAAATGAGTATGGTATTGAGGCTTGAGTCCTCATGGGTGAACTTGGCGGTACTTATTAATGATTATAGTACTTGTTGTTGCTACATGTTGAGTATTGTAGTTGATTTATGATATTATCTGATATATACTGTTTTCTATTTGAGTTGGCCGATGATACCTACTCAGTACTTGTGTTTTGTACTGACCCCTACTTGTATGTTTCTTTCTTTGTTATATGTGGAGGGCGGCAAACGTACCGTCTTCTTCAACTAAACCGCAACTCTAGCCAGTCTTCATTACACCGGATTTCAGGGTGAGCTAATGCTTCTAGCTTGGACTGGATCTTCCTCTTCATGTCTTGATGCCTCGAAATTCCGGCATGGACTAGCTTTTACTTATTTTAGCTTTCTTAGATACTCATTGTTTTAGTAATTTGAGGATAGATGTTCTTGTGATGATGACTTCCAGATTTTGGGGAATAATAGATGTTGAGTTTAGAAGTTATTGAATTGATTTTCATTAATGAGTTTAAGTCTTCCGCATTACTTTCTGTTGATATTATATTGAAATGTTGGGGTTTAGATTGGTTGGTTCGCTCACATAGTAGGATAAGTGTGGGTGCCACTCGCGGCTCGGTTTTGTGTCGTGACAAACTTGGTATCAGAGAATTAGGTTCGTTGGTCTCATCACACTAGAACGAGTCTAGTAGAGTCTTAAGGAACGGTAGGGGGACGCCTTTACTTTTCTTTGAGAGGCTATAAGACTTTAGGAAAATTCCATTCTTTCATTCTTTCTTTCGTGCAATTACTTGGATCCAATTGGTATCTAGGTGATACAAATTGGTATCTGACCATCTTCACTCTATTTCGCAGATGGTTAGAACTAGAGCAACGACTGCGCCAACACCAACACCGGCAATACAAGAAGCGTCTGAGCCAGCCACTGGGGCTGTAGCTCGAAGAGGAGTAGTGGCGAGAGGCCGTGGAAGAGGTCGTGGGAGGACGTCCTCTAGAAGAAGAGGAGAAGCACCTAGCCCATCGGTACTAGGGCGGTGACTCCTCCACCAACTGAGGAAGTGGTAAGAGAGGGTGAGGAAGGGGAGAATGAACAAGTACAGAATGAGGGATTGCCACCCCAACCTACCCAGAGATGATCAATCAGGTTCTAGCTTATCTTAGCGGGTTATCTGATCAGGGTCAGACACCTCCAGTGTTTTCTGCACCAGCACCTCAGGTTCCGGAGGTACAACATGCAGCTACTGTGGCTCCCCTCATGGATGCCTCATTGGAAATAGGCACGTTTCCTCGTCTGACTACAGGGCCTATAATGACAAATGATCAGCATGAACTTTTCAGTAAGTTCTTGAAGTTAAAACCTCTAGTCTTCAAGGGTGTTGAATCTGAGGATGCCTATGATTTTCTGGTTGACTGTCATGAGCTACTACACAAGATGGGTATAGTAGAACGGTTTGGTGTTGAGTTTGTGACTTATCAGTTTCAAGGGAACGCCAAAATGTGGTGGCGGTCACATGTTGAGTGTCAACCAAAAGAGGAACCACCTATGACTTGGGCATCATTCTCTAGCTTTTTTAGGAGAAGTATATCCCCCGGACATTGAGGGATTGGAAAAGAGATGAGTTCTTGAGCCTAGAGCAAGGTAGGATGTCGGTTACTGCATATGAGGCTAAGTTTCGTGCATTATCCAGGTATGCCACCCAACTTTGTTTCAGTCCACAAGAGCGGATTCGCCGTTTTGTGAAGGGGTTGAGGTCAGAATTGCGGATTTCAGCCTTACAGGTAGCGGCTACGGCAAAGTCCTTTCAAGAAGTGGTAGACTTCGTGATAGAGGTGGAAGGAGTGAAGCCAGATGACTTCACCATGGCATCGACATCAAAAAGGTTTCGAAAGGGAGGTGAGTTTAATGGTTCTTACTCTAGAGGACAGGGTTCAGGAGGTTACTCAGTCCGACCAATTCAGTCTTCACTACAGACTGTAGTTGGGGGTCCACCTCAGACCGGTCAACACTTCTCTGAGAGACCTATGCTTGACTCCAGAGAGTGTTATGGGTGTGGGGAGACTGGACATATTAGGAGGAATTGTCCAAAACAGAGTTATAGACCCCCAATAGCTAGAGGTAGAGGTGGTCATGGTAGAGGCCGTTATTCTGGAGGACGTGGTGGCCGAGGTAATGGTGGTCACCAAAACGGCCGGGGTGACGGGCAAACTGGAGCCACTACAGCACAACATGGTAGGGGCAACGGGTAGACAGGCGATAGGGCCCATTGTTACGCTTTCCCTAGGAGATTTGAAGCGGAGACATCTGATGCTGTTATCACAGGTAATCTTTTGGTTTGTGATTGCATGGCTTCTGTATTATTTGATCCTGGCTCCACATTTTCATATGTATCTTCCTCATTTGCTACTGGTCTTAATTTACATTGTGAATTGCTTGACATACATGTTCGTGTGTCTACTCCGGTGGGTGAGTCTGTGATAGTTGAAAAAGTATATAGGTCTTGTTTGGTGACTTTTGTGGGGAGCAACACTTATGTAGATTTGGTTATCTTAGAAATGGTTGACTTCGATGTAATTCTGGGTATGACTTGGCTTTCTCCAAATTTTGCAATCTTGGATTGTAATGCTAAAACTGCGACGTTAGCCAAGCCTGGGACAGATCCGTTAGTGTGGGAGGGTGACTACATTTCCACTCCAGTACGTATCATCTCCTATCTTCGTGCTAAGAGAATGGTTAGTAAGGGGTGTTTAGCTTTCTTGGCACATCTCAGGGATGACACTACCCAAGTACCTTCAATTGAGTCTGTTTCGGTAGTCCGTGAGTTTCTGGATGTGTTCCCTGCAGATTTTCCTGGTATGCCACCAGATAGAGATATTGATTTTTGCATTGATCTGGAACCGGGTACTCGCCCCATTTCTATACCCCCTTATAGAATGGCTCCCGCGGAGTTAAGAGAGTGAAAGGCCCAACTTCAAGAGTTGTTGAGCAAAGGCTTCATTAGACCAAGTGCATCTCCTTGGGGTGCTCCGGTGTAATTTGTGAAGAAGAAGGATGGGAGTTTTCGGATGTGCATAGACTACCGGCAGTTGAACAAGGTAACTATTAAGAACAAGTATCCCATTCCTCGCATTGATGACTTGTTCGATCAGTTACAAGGTGCTTGTGTCTTCTCTAAGATTGACTTGAGATCCGGTTATCATCAATTGAAAATACCGGCAACGGATGTGCCAAAGACTGCTTTTCGAACCAGGTATGGGCATTACGAATTTGTAGTGATGTCTTTTGGTCTTACGAATGCCCCTACTACGTTCATGAGCTTGATGAACGGGATTTTTAAGCCATATGTGGATCTCTTTGTGATCGTATTTATTGATTATATACTGATATACTCCAAGAGTAAGAAGGAACATGAGGAGCATTGAGAATTGTGTTGGAAGTATTAAGGGAGAAAAGGCTTTATGCCAAATTCTCCAAGTGTGAGTTTTGGCTAGATTCAGTGTCCTTCTTGGGGCACGTGGTTTCTAAGGATGGAGTGATTGTGGATCCTTCTAAGATTGAGACAGAGGAGATGGATGGAACTACTAAAGGCCTATGACGTTACCATCTTGTATCACCCAGGAAAGGCTAATGTTGTGGTAGATGCTTTAAGTAGAAAGGCAGGAAGCATGGGAAGTCTAGCTCACTTGCAAGTTTCTAGACGCCCGGTTGCTAGAGAAATCAAAAACTTGGCTAATGACTTTATGAGGCTAGAAGTAAATGAGAAGGGAGGATTTTTGGCTTGTGTGGAGGCGAGATCTTCTTTTCTTGACAAGAATAAGGGAAAGCAATTTGATGATGAGAAACTAAGCCGAATTCGGGATATGGTGTTGCGAGGAGAGGCTAAAGAGGCCATAATGGATGAGGAAGGTGTTTTGAGGATTAAGGGAAGGGTATGTGTGCCCCGTGTTGATGACTTGATCCACACTATTCTCACAGAGGCTCATAGTTCCGGATATTCTATACATCCTGGTGCAACCAAGATGTATCGTGACCTAAAGCAACATTTTTGGTGTAGTAGAATGAAGCGTGACATTGTGGAGTTTGTTGCCAAATGTCCAAATTGTCAGCAAGTAAAGTATGAGCACCAAAGGCCTGGAGGAACACTTCAGAGAATGCCCATTCCGGAATGGAAGTGGGAGAGAATCGCAATGGACTTCGTGGTTGGTCTTCCAAAGACAATGGGTAAGTATGACTCTTTTTGGGTGATTGTTGATAGGTTAACTAAGTCTGCTCATTTCATTCGAGTCAAGGTGACTTACAATGCAGAGAAGTTAGCCAAACATTACATCTCGGAAGTTGTTCGATTGCATGGGGTTCCACTCTCCATCATATCAGATAGAGGTACGCAGTTTGCTTCTATGTTTTGGAAAACATTGCATGGGGAATTGAGTACTAGGTTGGACCTTAGTACCGCGTTCCATCCTCAGACTGATGGTCAGTCTGAGCGAACGATTCAGGTATTGGAAGATATGCTTCGTGCATGTGTGATAGAATTTGTGGCCATTGGGATAACTTCTTACCCTTAGCGGAGTTTTCATACAATAATAGCTATCACTCAAGTATTGATATGTCTCCATTTGAAGCATTGTATGGGAGGAGATGTAGGTCTCCCATTGGTTGGTTTGATGCATTTGAGGTTAGACCTTGGGGTACTGACCTTTTGAGGGATTCATTGGAGAAAGTGAAATCTATTCAAGAAAAGCTTTTAGCGGCGCAAAGTAGGCAAAAGGAATATGCAGATCGAAAGGTTAGAGACTTGGAGTTTATGGAGGGTGAACAAGTCTTGCTGAAGGTTTCACCCATGAAAGGGGTGATGCGGTTTGGTAAAAGAGGTAAGCTAAGCCCAAGGTATATTGAACCATTTGAAGTACTTAAGAGAGTAGGGGAGGTGTCTTATGAATTAGCCTTGCCTCCAGGGCTGTCTGGAGTACATCCGGTATTTCATGTGTCTATGTTGAAAAGATACCATGGGGATGGAAACTACATCATTCATTGGGATTCGGTTCTGCTTGATGAGAATTTGACTTATGAGGAGGAGCCTGTTGCCATTCTAGATAGGGAAATTCGCAATTTGAGATCAAGGGAGATTGCATCCATCAAAGTTCAATGGAAGAATCGACCAGTTGAAGAGGCCACTTGGGAGAAGGAGGCTGATATGCAAGAAAGATACCCACACCTGTTTACAGATTCAGGTACTCCTTTTCACCCTTGTCTTTCTTCTTGTGATCGTTCGAGGACGAACGATGGGTAAATTGGTATCTATTGTAACGACCTGTTTAGTCGTTTTGAGCAGCAAATTTATTTCTGGAAAAACTGTCTGAGTCGACGGAACCCACGACTGACCGTCATGGGCACGACGGACCGTCGAGGGGGTCTCGTTCTAAAACACTTAGAATTCTGAAATTTAGGGTACTGAAATCAACTCTCTGAACTTCGTGACGGAATGGCAGGACGGACCGTCGTGAGCACGACGGACCGTCACACATCTTCCACAGAAATTAAGTCTCTGAACTTTGTGACGGACCTGCAGGACGGACCGTCACAGCCATGATGGACCGTCACAGGTTGCGTAATCCCAGGCTGGGTCGGATTTCTGTTACATATTTTAAGGGGCGTTTTGGACTATTCCTGCTATAATTATAAATTTAGTGGGTTAGTATTAATAAGTCAATTTCTTGGGGGTTAAAAGAGATAACCTTGAATTAATTAATGGGTTAATACATCATCTTTAATACTTAATTATATGCTATTTAGGGTAAAAGAAAGAGGGTTTGAATAAGAAAAATAGAAAGAACAAAGAGAGAGAGAGAGAGAGGATAGAACGAGAAAGAGGAGAAACGAAGAGGAAACAAAGCTTTGGGGAATTTGCTTGCTTGATCACTAATCTTCGGTGGATGTAGGTTATGGTTTTTATGCTATTCGTAGTAAACTCTTAATAGCGAATGATATGTATTGGGTAGTATTGTAAACCCTTCTATATGCTTAATTGTATGCTTGCATGAATGTGATTATATAATTGTGATAAAATAAGCATGATGAAGCTATTGAATCCTAAATCTTGTAAGAAACCCTAATATACTTTGTTAATGATGATGCCTTGGTATAAAAGAAGGCTTGATGAACTAAAGTAATGAGATTGATAATGCCTTGGTATAAAAGAAGGATTGATGAATCGATTGAATGAGATTAGTGAAGCGGGTGTCACGAACCGACACATAGAATTAGGGGATCGGGTGTCACGAACCGACACGTAGAATTAGGGGATCGGAGTGTCACGTTCCGACACATAGTATTAGGGGATCGGGTGTCACGAACCGACACGTAGAATTAGTGGATCGGAGTGTCACGTTCCGACACATAGTATTAGGGGATCGGGTGTCACGAACCGACACGTAGAATTAGGGGATCGGAGTGTCACGTTCCGACACATAGTAGTAGGGGATCGGAGTGTCACGTACCGACACATAGTAGTAGGGGAGCGGAGTGTCACGTACCGACACAAGAGGTATAAAGATAATGAATCTTGAAAGATGTTAATATACTCAATCTAATGAACCTAATTCCCAAATGAGTATGGTACTGAGGCTTGAGTCCTCATGGGTGAACTTGGCGGTACTTATTAATGATTATAGTACTTGTTGTTGCTACATGTTGAGTATTGTAGTTGATTTATGATATTATCTGATATGACCCCTACTTGTATGTTTCTTTCTTTGTTATATGTGGAGTGCAGTCCGCAACTCTAGCCAGTCTTCATTACACCGCATTTCAGGGTGAGCTAATGCTTCTAGCTTGGACTGGATCTTCCTCTTCATGTCTTGATGCCTCGAAATTCCGGCATGGACTAGCTTTTACTTATTTTAGCTTTCTTAGATACTCTTAGTTTTAGTAATTTGAGGATAGATGTTCTTGTGATGATGACTTCCAGATTTTGGGGAATAATAGATGTTGAGTTTAGAAGTTATTGAATTGATTTTCATTAATGAGTTTAAGTCTTCCGGATTACTTTCTGTTGATATTATATTGAAATGTTGGGGTTTAGATTGGTTGGTTCGCTCACATAGTAGGATAAGTGTGGGTGCCACTCGCGGCTCGGTTTTGGGTCGTGACAACTACAGACTGAACTATGCTGATAATATAGACAATGCAATAGAATCTGAATGAACTGTTGGAGCAACTAATAACTGACATAAAACACCATGAGCTAAATGTAGAGTCCAATGTATACACCCCATCGAGAGTACCATATATACCCTATCATAGGTATAGAGGAATGTTGGCGAGATCACAAAAATGATGTCCGCAAAGGGGACTTACCACCTACGGGCACATAGTTTTGGGACTATTCAGGTACATTGAACAATAGTGCATTCGATATTAAGATTCTCCCAATTGGTTATGTAATTAACATTTCATGGCTGAAGTTTTGTAATACTGGATAGCTCAAAATACTATCACGTTTACTGAAAACTGCAACATTAATATGCTGATAATGAAACATTTAGTTCTGAGGTATGTATAACCGAAATACATGACCTAGCATATGTGATTCATGAATTAAAAGAGCTACATAGATAGGGTTCTGAATTTTTGAAAGTATCTATGCAAAACCATAGTAACTTCATGATAATATTATGAGGAACAACAAACCAACTAATTCTTAATGATATGCTTAAAATTTTAGCAACTCTAAGTCTAGAAAATATTAAGGGAATCAAGAAACTCACTTAATTCAAGGGACCTAATGGGAGAAAGTAACTCACCAGTGAAATCCACATACGTGGTAACGAATTCCATGGATAAATATTTTGATTTCAAGGTTGAAACTAATGAAAACGTGTTGTGTTCTTTGACTAATTCTTAGTCGACCCTTTCTCCTTTTGCGTTCTAATTTTCTATGTTTTTTGTGAATGATTTTCTTAGGGTAGATTCTAATTTAGTTACTACTCTAAAAGTAACCAAAACTATGTAGTTTAGGGGTCCAACACAATAGGCTAAAACAAAATAACCCATGACATAAAAGTTGTCGAGGTCACCAATGGACTTGACCCACAGACCGTGGATTGACTGATGGTCCATGTTGTTCAATTGTGATCAGCGACATGGAGCTAAATATAGGGGTTCGATCCATGTATTGGGACCAGTCGTTGGTCAGCAATAGTAAAAATATTTTGATGTTTTTGGGGAACGATTGTAGGTGGTGCACCACGGACCTGTAGAACATACCGTGTTTCTCCTACGGTCCATGAGTGGCAACCATGGGTTGTACGTGCAACTCTGAAATCTGCAATTTAGTTTTTATATCATATGGATTGTTATAATATCTCCCCTTTGGAAACATTCATCCTTGACTGAAGACTAAAATAGATTAAATGGAATGAGTAAGATTCAACCCCTACCACTAAACACTAGAAACTGATTTCTGACGGATTAGAGTATGAAGAACACAAAAATACACTGAAATGGAAGTAAAACCTAAAGGAACATATTGCTAAGATTTATACTGCGCAACAATGACTAAAAAACTGAGGAGGTTCTATTACCTCAAGCTGGAATGAAATCGGAAGGAAAGAGATGAGGATAATTGGCCTTCATAGTAGATTTTGCTTCCCAAGTAGCTTCCTATATGGACTACTCCTCTAGAAAAACGTCGACTGAAGCGACATTTTTGTTTCTCAACCTTTGAACGTGATTATCAAGGATTTCAACTAGTACATCTTTATAAGTGAGACTATCCTTGAAAACCACACTTTTTAAATGTACAATAGATTCTGGATAACCCACACACTTCTTCAATAATGAAATATGGAAAATCGGAAGCACCGATTCTATTTCTGTTGGAGCCTCTAAGTCATAAGCCACTTTGACTAACCGTTTTCATGATATTGAATGGTCCTTCATATCTAGGATTAAGCTTTTGTTTCTTGCTAATTGTCATCACCTCTTTCATAGGCGATAGTTTTAGGAAAACCCAATCATCAACTTGGAACTCTAATTCCCTTCCCATTACATCTGCATAGGATTTTTGGACATTTTAGTTTGTTTTTAGTATATACCTAATGAGTTGAAATTTGTCCATAGCATCATGAACAAAATCTTGCTCTATCAAGGCTACTTCACCTACTTCAAACCGAACAACTAGATATCTACATCTATGCCCATACAATGCCTCAAAAGGGGCCTTCTGAATGTTGGAATGATTACTATTATTGTAGGCGGACTCTTTGAGTGGTACATCATTAGCCCAACTACCATTGAAATTGATCATGCAATCTCTCACCATATCCTATAAGGTCTTAATGGTACGCTATGCCTACCCATATGTCTGCGGATGAAAAGATTTGCTAAGATAAGCCTGAGTACAAGATTTTTCTGAAATGACTTGTAGAAATTATAGGTAAAATGAGGAACAGTGTCTATGATGATATACAAAGGAACCCCAAGCAACCTGACTATATCATTAATCTAAATATTGGTGTAGTCCTCCGCCAAATTGTTTTATATGGACAACAAAAGTCCGTGCAGACTTAGTAACTCTATCAACTATCACCTAGATGGATTCATCTTGTCTGCGAGTAAAAGGTTACCATGTGATGAAGTCCATGTTGACCACTTCCCACTTCCAAGTAGGAATGTCAATCTCTTGATTCATACCTCCTAGTTTTTTGTGTTCTACCTTGACTAGCTAATAATTGGGGCACTTAGCCACAAAATCCGCTATATTTCTTTTCATACCATTCCACTAAAAGACTTCAAGAAGATCGTGTTACATCTTAGTGGCACATGGATGAATTGAATATATGAATTTATGGGCTTCTGCAAGAATCTTATGTCTCAAATCACCAATCTTAGGAACACAAAATCGACCCTCACATTAATCGAATAACACTAATGGTTTTTCTTTATGTAGTCGATACCAATCATTTCCATTCACTTGACTCAACATACACTTCATATTCTTCTATTGAATCCAACACTCTTAATACTAATAACCACGATAAACACTCTGACCATTGAACTTATTTTAAACCAACACATTGAGAATGAAAACCTTTCTCAAATACTTTAACAATCAGAAGTGATAACCTTAAAAACTCAAATGAAGTGCAAGGCATTTCAAATTCTCAATACTTGATATAAGTGAACCATTCCACACTTTCCTAATTCAAACCTATCACCGAAAATGTAGATTTACTATAAAAAATCTTAATTGTAAATTCAATCGTCTTACATAAACACCCTTATTTATCAACATTAGCTTATATTTTTATTAAGGACCTTAGGTATCACTCATCCCGCTACAACACCACCTTTACCTATGTAGTACAGTCGCTACAACGGAACAAAATCGCGTTGCACAAGCAATTTAAAAAAAGTGAGACCCCATTCAAAAATCTATGATAACTAGTTCCTTCTCGTCCGTCATAATGGCTCCAATCCCGTTGTAGCGGCACCGCTGCAGCGGCAAAACTCTTGCAAACAGCGGCACAATTTGACATAGAATTGTTTTTGAATAAATTCAATTCTGAAACCTTCTCAAATACTTTAACAATCAGAAGTGATAACCTTTAAAAACTCAAATGAAGTGCAAGGCATTTCAAATTCTAAATACTTGATATAAGTGACCATTCCACACTTTCCTAATTCAAACCTTAGAAAAATATATCACCGAAAATGTAGATTTACTATAAAAAATCTTAATTGTAAATTCAATCGTCTTACATAAACACCCTTATTTATCAACATTAGCTTATATTTTTATTAAGGACCTTATGTATCACTCATCCCGCTACAACACCACCTTTACCTATGTAGTACAGTCGCTACAACGGAACAAAATCGCGTTGCACAAGCAATTTAAAAAAAGTGAGACCCCATTCAAAAATCTATGATAACTAGTTCCTTCTCGTCCGTCATAATGGCTCCAATCCCGTTGTAGCGGCACCGCTGCAGCGGCAAAACTCTTGCAAACAGCGGCACAATTTGACATAGAATTGTTTTTGAATAAATTCAATTCTGCCTTTTTACAACACACTCTTAACCCACTACGCTAAGAAGATACCTTCATGGTTTGGTTTATTCCGTAGATCTTCTTATCCAAATTTGAAATAAACAAAACACTTTCATCACCTTCAAACTACTGTCTATATACTTCTTTCTCAAGATTTCTCAGTAGTTTAACCAATATGATAGATTTTTAACACTATTAACTAAAAAAATGAAATAAGTCACGTGTCTCTGAACCTAATTATCTGCCCCTCCAAAGATATTCATTTACCCTTTGTAATCACTACAATATTGTTGCTCTTACCTCTCTCTAATGTTGTACTACATTCTACTATACTCCGCTCTTTATATTTATTTCTAAATGAGCAGTGTCACACGAACTCTTTGAAATTCACATACAACCACTCTAATCATCAAATATTAGAAATATACAATCTTAGATATTCACAAGTCATGAATTACTACAATATGTTTTCTTAGCCACAATATACGATATAGTTGCATCTCGTCACAATCTACTACAAACTCTTCTTACCATTATGTTCACTCATCCAAAAAATATCGCTATAAGAGCTTATATACATCAACATAACTCTCAAACTCAGGTATACTCATCAAATTCAAAGGACTAACATAAAAAATTTTATATACACTTTCAAAAAATTTCCATTTCCTTCACCCAAGTATACTCAATGAAATATTCCTTATCCATAATCTTATCTTTTCAGTATTAATCCACTCCCTTATGGCATAAGACAAACTTACCTGTCCTCATCCTACCCTCTTTCTTCTTAACGAATATGACAGGAGCACCCCATGGGGAAGCACTAGGATGGATTAAATCTTTATCAAGAAGTCCTATGTTTTGAGCTTTAATCTCTCTCAATTCTCTCAATGAAGGAATAACCTCATTAGAGGGATATTAGACCTAAATCTACCAAAATAAGATAATTACACAAAATAATCTATCCCTACCAGGTTCCTAGACCGAATGAAAGATATGATGTTAGCTAGATTAGTCTTGTACACCATTTCCTACTCTATTCTCTCCCTACCAAGGATCTCTAGAGTTACCGTCTAGGCATCACAACTAAGCCCAGTATAATAGGGGAACAACAAAGTCATGCTTAAGAATATATTATGTCAGTCATATCCATCATAACCAAATCAACCCAAATTTGAGAATCCACCACACAAAAAGATAACACAAGTAACATGAGTGACTATGACTTACTCTTCAACTAGGGTATAAACATGTATAGGGCATCAAGTATATTAAAAACCACATCGAATCCCAAGTGAATGTAACTAACACCTAAGAATAGGTAGAATCGTGATTAATAACACCTTAGTCACCCTGTCACTAAAATTATGTTCTTGAGATCACTACATCCGACCCTC
The DNA here is from genome assembly GCA_027705065.1 of Solanum peruvianum. Classification (NCBI taxonomy): domain Eukaryota; kingdom Viridiplantae; phylum Streptophyta; class Magnoliopsida; order Solanales; family Solanaceae; genus Solanum; species Solanum peruvianum. Next base: position 46,217,156 of record JAKWJD010001763.1, read on the forward strand.
ATATGCCTACGTACTTCATAATTTTAACACTCTTCATAAATTATTTTCGATTGCTTAATACATAGATACAATTTGGGGTCAATATTATGATTTGGGAAGATACGGAAAAACTGACAAGATACTGCCTCCTTTCGTTTCTGCTCTAGCGCGATAAAACCCATTGTAACGACTTTGATGGGGAAAAAACCCGTGATAGAATTTCTGAGTTCTTTTTCACCCTTTTATGGTTTTCCAGGGTTCCCACTTTTATTATTCAATCAAAATTTTAAATTTTTCCAAGATAGGATATACGATATTCATTTCATCTTGTAGTAAACAACTCACCATCACAACACACACTTCCCAATATAAACCCAAACATCTCATGATTAATAACTGTAATTTATCAAAATGGATTTCACGATCTTATAGGAATTACTCCTACATAACTTAATCGACCACGCCAACCTATTATACATATCTAATTTTACACATTTATCGTGCACATGATCACCTCCTTATATTTAAGCAATACAATTCACATTCACAATTAATACAGACATCTAGAAGCACACATTAACCGTTTGAAGTTACAACTGGAATAGAAGTCCAATTTCTATAATTAGTTCATTCCATTATTCATCATTAGTCATGCCTTATAGTGTCCCTAAGGCCAGATACCAATTGGAACCTTCTCTATTTAAATGAACTTGTTGGTGGTCCTTCTGGTTTAGTTCGTTGTGATAAAAATTGGAATCAGGAGATACCAATTGTTCTCAACTCATATCACAAGCGAGCAATAGTATATATTGAGCCCAATAAAACTTCTAATTTCAATCATAGAACTTGATCGAACCAAATTTTTACATGCCTCATTCTTTAAATGATGGTTACCAAATCTTAAATCAATCCTAGGGAAAGCCAAAGCTCCTTTCCATTGGTAAAAAAATGTCATCTATATGAGGAAATGACTACTTTTTCATTAATTTTACCTTATTCAACTATCAATAATCTATACACATCCCCTCTTGCTAGTGATGGTGTTACCACTTTTGTTGCTCTAGTTCCACCATAGAGTGAAATAGGTAAGAAACCAATTTCTATCACCCGGATACAAATTTGATTTAAGTCATACCACTAAAGATTAAAAAAGTGAATTTTTCCTAATGTCCTGTAGCCTCTTGAAGAAAAGTATGGATGTCAACATACCGCTCCGCAAGACTCTACTAGACTCGTTTTGGTACAATGAGATCCTAGGCTCTGATACTAGTTTTTCACAACCCAAACAATCGTGATTGGTACCCACACTAAACATTTGGTGGGAGAACCACTACTACGTTACAACTAAGCAACTAAACTAAAATTACGACAATTAAGTTACAAAAACAAGTTTAATTAACTAAACAAATGCAGAATTAAATCCCTAGAACGTGAAAGACAGTGTACCAAAACTCTACCAAAGACAAATCTAAGAACAAGGGGTACAAACCCAAAACTAACAATAATTTAACCAATAGTTTGAGTCCGAATAGAGTGAACTTAAACAAAGAGAACACAAGGCAGCGCGAATAACTAGCTCACCCTTAAATTTGAACGGTCACTGATCTTCTAAATGAGGTCTGCTAATAGATGCCTGAAGATGTCATGTACTCAACAAAAATAAGAGCAAGTGCCGAATCAGTAGACAACAACCGTGAACTTGTATGATCAGGCGGATATCCCACTAGTGTAACATAAACAAGTCAAACAACATTATGATATCAGGCACATATAGTAATATATTCAATATCATCATAAGGAGTCAACAACACTCTTCACATGCGAAATCACATAGTTGCTCCTCTTGTGGAACCCAAAGTCAAACTTTTAGCATGTTGAAACAAGAAAATACGATCAAAAAGCCAGCCAACCAGTGTGTGGAAATCTGATCAAACTGTCAATATGACATAATATGGCAATCTGATACAACTGTTAGCATGCTGGAACGTAGTAATTTGATCCCAATCACGCATCATTATACCACATCAAGATCACACATTTAAGTCATGATTTCATTTTTCAACATCTATCATCAATATTGCAACATGTATACATATATGAGTATCACAATGAAGCTAGAACAAATATATCACACAATCATAGAATCAACACCTACCTCAAATCCAAGCTTGAATCCCCTAAGGTACTTGAATCTTCCTTTTCCAGATTCTTTTCACTTGTTTTAGGTATGCAAAAATTAATATAAGCAAGGATAAAAAAATCGAAGGTCTATTTATTCAGATTTTAACAAACTCAACAATCCTAGACCAAACCCAATATTATAATACCCAAATTAGAGTTTTCTACCATAATTCTTAGATCAAAACCCTTTCCCATCGATAATAACCTAAGTAAATAGGTTCTACAGATCGAAAAATTGATTTGGGGAGTTAAAACCTTATTTTTAGCCTTAAAATGTTGAAAAACGGTTAAGAATGATCATATGGGGTCGCATCCTTAGGGTTTATAAGCCTTTTTATAATGCATTTGATCCTCTCTAGCTGAATCATATCGTTGCAATGGTGTCGTATCAGCGGCCTGAACCCCCTACAGCTGCCTCAGCATGTACTAAATGTATCCATTCACGAAAAGATAATTTCCAGGAGTTCTACTCCAAATTTGATTTTGTAAAGTGCTACAGGTTCCTTATTGTCATAGCTATCCTCTCATGTAATAAAATTCACAATTAGACCTCTCATTCCTTACAGATTTCCCTAAACCTTAATGAATCCAATTTCTTCCAAATATGGAGTAGGTTGGGTATTTTTTTTAACTTGCTCTGAAAGTGTTTCATGCTCCAATTCATTCTTAGATGATTTTTCCATAATAATGGAATCAGGTCGTTACACTTGAGGCCTATTTAATTTAATAATTATTTCCCTCAATACCTAATTATGTCATATTCTAATGATATTTTTGTAATGTGCAACTATGAAGTCTAAATGACAAGGTAAGGATGAATATTTGTAAGAATGACCAACTGTATGAACATAAGAGTAAACCCTTATATTAATAACTTGAAAGAAGGGCATATTTCCCAATGAGAGTTTCTCATCAAAATGGACAACTCATAGAATTTGAATTAATTGAGGCTTGTGGGTGAACAAAAAGAGAAATGGTTATACACCAAATGAGAAAGGTGAACATTCCAACCATCGCCAAAGGTGACCCTTTAAGGTGAAAAATTGAAGGCTTAAAAGGAAGAACAATGACAGTACTGGATGATTCGCCGAATGTGAAAGTCATTGAGATTCAAAAACCTGAAGCATGGAGCAATAAAATGTGATCTAAGGAGGAGTTGGCAATAAACCTAGTTTGATCGGTGAGCCCGTCTAATGTAGCCTAATGGATCACATACTGAGTTATGGGTGGGAAAATTATAAATATCCCGATGTATAGAGAAAAAGAGGGTTCGGAAAAAGAGTTGAAGATTTCAATAGTTTTTGGACAATAGTTAGCGAGAGAAAAAACTTTACCTTATGAACACCACTTTCTAGATTTTTTTTGAGGGGGAGGGGGGTTAACTTTGTTCTTGAAATTGAAAATCAAATTTTAGTTCAAAATGGGTTTGCTTGTAATAAATTAATTTCATGTTACCTATGTGTGCTTTCATTAAAGGTATAATTTCTTTACTCTTTTTATGATTAGTGATTAAAACTCCAAGATCTAGGGGTGGGTGTTGATTGTATGTAGTGGGTATTGTGTTATACTCTCTTTTACTGCTGTTCATACATGGATTTTGGTGAATTTTTATGGGTTAACGTATAGCTTAAGGTGGCAAACTTAATTTCTACATTTGTTCTCCAATTGATTCTCGAAAGAGACTAATTGGGATTAGGTAGTTCATATGATACTTGCAACTTAGATATGATCAGTAGCTTTCTTAAATATGAGGCTAGGGGTAAGATCTTGCCCTATTTATGCATCAAATGAGAGAACACTGTAATTTATTGGGTTTTTAAATATAGTACATAGATGAGACCAAAACGAGTTTCTTTTATATGATTATATGAGATAGAAAGAAGATTAGTGTCATCTAATATAAACCAACTTATACATGAATGTTCATCATTATAGCGGAAGACAATTACCCCGATATGAAATTCTGATCCCCACACCCCTAGATTACTTGTTACATATTTGAATTTATGAATTCTTGGTTCAATTGTGACTCCTAACAACAAAATCCTTTTATTAAACTTTGTGAAATGATCCACCCAGTTGTTTTATTGCTACAAATGAATGAATTTACATTCCAACTATCCTAACAAAAATCCTAGCATTGTATCATTCTCTTGGGATTCGACCCCAACTCTTTGTTGGTATATTTTTTTTATTAAGGACCACCATTTAATCTCTTAGTAGGTTTGGAAGATCAGTTTGAGTGTTATCACAAATGGTGCCATTGAAGGGGAACGATGGCTATAAATTTCATTTGAGAAATTGGTTTGTAAGTTTGTTTAGTTGTAGTAGATTATTTTTGGTGTTATGTTTGCTGATTTAAATGTTTAGTAAATGAGTGATTATGGTAGTGATACGATAATCACAACGGGAAATATGACAACATGGATTATTTGAACGATATGCATGTGAACATGATTCAAACCATAAGAGCCATCTAGATACCTCTAACTGTTTGTAGAGCAACATTTAATGTAAGTGAACAATGCTACAATTTCTCCAACTACGAGCACTATTTGGGGGTTTAGATCATGATGATTCCCATAAACACCTTAAGAATTTCGTGAAGGTATGTGTTCATTTGTATTCAAAATAATCTGGTCATTTTTATTCAAAAAAATCTTACAAGAGTTCATGAGGTTGAGGTTATTCATGTTCTCTTTGATTGGTAAGGCGATAACATGGTTGACATAATTTCAAATGGCTATCACTTCTTGGAAGGAGTTAAATGATTGAAAGATTCTTTCCCCTGAAGATGGTTAACCTTGAAACCAAAATCCAAAAGTTTAAGCGAATTTGAGGTGAAACTCTACATGAGACTTGATTGCGGTTCAAGAAAATACTCTTGCTAGTTCCAACACATGGTGTTTCAAACAGTTTTCTGTTGCAATACGTCTATTGTAGACTTGATCCAGTCAATAAAAGTGTGGCTAATCAGTTGGTTCAAAGTGGATTAATTATATAATCGCATGAGTTCAGTTGCCTCAAAGAATAAGAAATTATGTTTTCTGTGTTGTATCGATACAAAACCAAGATTAATCCATGAAGGATCAAAAGAAACGCCAAACCTTCGGATCCTTCTATCTAACAACTTGGAAATTCGAAAGAGGACTAAGAAGGGAAAATTTAGTCATGACACTGAAACAATGAACTAAGAGTCCAATCTATGGACCGTAGTTCTACAATTCTTAATAAGGAATTTGTAGGATCATAGTTGGGTTTTATTTTCCCTGATTTCTTACCATAAATAGGTTCTCCTTTTAGGAAAATTTTTTGGATTGAATAATCTTTTTTCTGGTAGGAAAAGATTTAGAACTCTATAAATAAAGACTTGTTCCTTCTAACATAATCAGCATTCACAATGTAGTCTTAATGACTTTGAAAGTTTTGGTTAGGGAGAGAATTTATGGGTAACAAGCTTGATACGTTATCACTTGTGTGAACCTCCCATGTATTCTGAGTGAATTGGTAGAGGTTGTTTCTCTCTATATTTTGTACTCTCATATTTATTGTGGATTGCTTATATCCATTGTGGATGTAGGTCGATTGGCCGAACCCTGTTAAATCTTTGTGTCTTTTGGTATATTTCTTGTTGTCTTCTTACTCGTGATCTTTTGAGGTTTGCTTTGCTAGCTTCCGCATTTACACCTACTTATTTTCGGTCCTAACAAGTGGTATCAGCGCTAAGGTTATCTATATGGAGGGGAATATGAGCAAGATGCTATGTCTAAAAGGAAGAAACTACAACATATGGAGAAGCAAGATGAAATATCTATTGTTCGTGAAGAAGATGCATCTTTTGGTTTTTTCTGCTCATAAACTCGAGAATGTGACCGATGAAAATTTGGAATTTGAACACAACCAAGTATGTTTATACATAAGATAATGGGTTGAAGATAATGATCACAACCATATTTTTTAATGAGACACATGCTAGAACATTGTGGGAGAAGTTGGAGACACTTTACTCTTAAAAAACATGCAATAACAAGTTGTTCTTGTTAGAACAATTGATAAAATTTAAATACAAGGAGCGCAGTCTTATTCTTGATCATGTAATGATTTTTAGGGTATTCTTCAGGAAAGGGTGTTAATTTTGATGATGAAATACAAGGACTTTGGCTATGTAATACTCTACAGGATTCTTGGGAAACTCTTCGGGTTTCTTTAATAAATTTTGCCATGGGTGGAAAGGTGACTATGGAATATGCAAAGACTGGTGTGTTGAATGAAGAGGTTAGAAGAAAATCTCAAGAAACATCTTCACATTCAAATATTCTATATACAGAACATCGAGGGTGACATAAGACAAGAGATCCGGGAGTAGAGGTAAAAGCAGAAGCAAGTCAAAATTCAAGAATCCAAATATTAAATGTTGTCATTGTGGAAAAAAAGGACATATTAAAAGATTTTGCAAAAAACTGAAGCAAGATCTTAAAGAAGGGAAGAAGGAAGAAAACAATGAAAATAATGTTGTTGTTATTGTCCAAGATGACCTTCTCTTCGGTTGTGATAAAGACTTCACTAATTTTGTATCTCAAGATACAAGTTGGACAGTAGATTCTGGAGCCACATCACATGTCACACAAGGAAAATACTTCTTTTCATCTTATACTTCTGTTAAATATGAGGTGTTAAAGATGGGCAATGCTGTTGAGGTTAAGGTTTTTGGTATTGCAACTGTTTTTTTGAAAACCAATACTGGATCAACGTTGGTCCTTCAAAATGTCAAGCATGCTCCAGACATTCCGATAAATTTGATCTCTGTAGGACAACTAGATGATGATGTCTATCATAATGACTTGTGCAATGGATAATGGAATCTCACCAAAGTCTCATTGATTTTAGCTCAAGGAAGAAAGCATTCAAATATATACGTGACACAAGAATCGATTCTTGGTGACTCTATAAATTTGGTGGAGAGCAAGGCTTTTATCAGAATTGTGGCACAAGGGCTTAGTCATTTGAGCGAGAGGGGGATCACCTATTTGTCTAAGAAGAATTTGCTTGCTGGTATGAAACAAGCAAAGGTGAAAAGATATGTTCATTGCTTAACAGGGAAACATAAAAGAGTTTTTTTTCACAGTCATCCTCCTTAAAGAAAGTCTGAGCTATTGGAGCTAGTACACTCATATTTGTGTGGTCCTTTTAAAGTTAAGTCAGAAGGTGGTGCACTTTATTTTGCTACTTTCATTGATGATCGTTCTCGCAAGATTTGGGTATATCCTTTAAAATCGAAAGATCAAGAGCTTGATGTATTTAAACAGTTTTAAGCATTATCAGAGAGACAAAGGTGGAAGAAATTAAAATGTATTCACACTGATAATGGTGGTGAGTATATTGGTACCATTGATAAATACTACAAATCGCAAGGAATTCGTCATCAAAAAACACCTCCAAAGACTTTTCAATTAAATGGTTTGGCAGAGAGGATGAACAGAACTTTAGTTGAGAGAGTTAGATGTGTGCTTTCAGAGGCTAAACTTCCAAATTCTTTTTTGGCTGAAGCACTTAACACTATTGCTTATGTTATCAATTTGTCTCCTGTTGTTGCTTTGAATGGTGATGTTCCAAACAAAGTTTGGTTTGATAAGGATGTTTCTTATGATCACTTGAAAGTGTTTGGGTGTAAAACTTGTGTGCATGTTCAAAAAGAGGAGAGGTCGAAATTGGATGTTAAAACTAAGCAGGGCATCTTCATTAGTTATGGTCAAGATGAGTTTGGATACCACTTTTATGATCCAATTGATAAGAAACTCATTAGAAGCTTGATGTTGTGTTCTTTGAAGATCAAACTATTGAAGATATTAACAATACTGAGAAACTAGATTCTCATACTGACGAGAGCTTAGTTGTTGTTGATCCAATTCCTATTATTGATACATCTTTTGCACATGAGGGAACCCAAGGTAATGATCCAGATAATTATTAGGGCGTAGCACATATAAATGTTCCTACTTATGATCTTTTGGTTGATAATCAACCAACCTATAATGAGATAACAACTTCGAATAATCCAGAAACCTCTTGTAGAAGATCTACTAGAAAGAAGCAAAGCTCAACACGTTATTCTCATGACTAGTATATTCTATTGACTAACATGGGAGAACCTGAAGCTTATGATGAATTCATGTTAGATACTCATAGAGATAAGTGGAAAGAACTCATCGTAGACAATCACGAGTTTTGTAGAAATGTGGCAAGCAGGAAGCCTGTCAAAAGTTCCTCCAATTTAAGTCCATTTGGCCCCTTGGCTGGAGGGGGAGTTTGTTGGGCTATTGCCCGTGTTCCAGCCAAAGGCCCATGGCCTAATCCTACTTGAAAAAGAATTGAAATTATTCTCTTTATTTGGTTTCCAATTCTATTATGAAAAGGATTGGATATTACCCATGTTCCAGCAAAAGGACATGGCGTAATCCTACTTGGAAAATGATTGAAATTATTCTCTTTATTTGGTTTCCAATTCTATTAGGAAAAAGATTGGAATCATAATCCTATTTGTAGTTGGTTTTTACTTTGTAAGTAAAAGCACAACTCTATAAATAGAGGATGGTCTTGAGAGAATAATTTAATTGATCATTGATATTGTCGTTGAAAGACATTAGAACATAAAAGAGGTTTTTTAGAGAGCTTTCAACAAGAGAAAAGAGAGAAGGAAAAGGGTTCTTTTGCTGCAGTCTTTTTCTCCGACCAACGACGTTCAAATCATGTTTCCTGATTAACTAACCGTTGGATCGGGCTGAAATTTAGACCGAGTGTTAATTAAATCATAATGGTTGATTTGAACGGTGGAGATCGGATTCGAACATAAGCTTGGTTCGGGTGGTGTTTCTTTCTATTTATATTTTCTTTGTGTAGGTATTGTTTGTTCTCTTTTGGAACTTGTTGTGTAGAAATTATAAGAATCTTTGTAACCCTCTTATTGGTAAAGTGAAGCAATTCGTATCTTGTCGATCCCATGGTGGTTACCTTCGGTTTGAAGGATTTTTCCACGTTAAACTTGGTGTTCTTTATTATTACATTTTCAGTTTCATCTTTTCGCCCAAACAAGTGGTATCTGAGCCGTAGTCAATGAAGGAGTCAGGTTAAGTGGTTTGATAACGATGATCGAACCAGTTTAGAAAAAGGTGTTCATCATGACGGGTGTAGTTCTAGCCGCAACCTTTTAGACAATAGTGAAGATTTTATTGAAGAAATTATTTCAGTGAGGTTCTCTGTGGTGAAACATAAACTTTGCAAAGGAGATTATATAGAGGAGAAACAAGTTGTTGAATAATAAGTGAAGAAGGTGGACAAATTTATTTTGTCAGAAATTCAGGCCAAGGGGGAGATTTATTGGGTTTTATTTCCCTGATTTCTTACCATAAATATGTATTCCTTTTAGGAAAAGGTTTTGGATTGACTAATCCTTTTTTTGGTAGGAAAAGGTTTAGAAATCTATAAATAGAGACATTTTCCTTCTATCTTAATCAGCATTCAGAATGTAGTCTTAATGACTTTGAGAGTTTTGGTTAGAGAGAGAATTTATAGGTCACAAGCTTGATACGTTATCACTTGTGTGAACCTCTCATGTATTCTGAGTTAATTGGTATAGGTTGTTTCTCTCTGTATTTTGTACACTCAAATATATAGTGGATTGTTCATCTCCATTGTGGACGTAGGTCGACTGACCGAACCATGTTAAATCTTTGTATCTTTTTGTATATTTCTCGTTGTCTTGTTACTCGTGATCTTTTAAGGTTTGCATTGCTAGCTTCCACATTTACACTTACTTTTTTTTGATCCTAACAATCGTTGTTGAGTTTTGCATTTTGAAATTCCTAATAAATTGACCTACATGTGATAGGATGGGTCATTGTTTGAAATATTGATAATACTGAAATTACTGTACAAAAAATTAAAGAGTAAGCGATCTCTAGCAATATACATACCTAAAGGGAGTGGACTAAGGTTAAGAATTCAATAAGGAAATTAGTATGCAAACCAATTGGTTTTAGTAATTAGGACAAACGTGTGTATGATCCCACAAAATAAACATGAGAGATTTGGAATCAATTATGACAAAATCAGCTAAAATAGGGGATTAAACAAATAATATATGATCTAGGGGTCAAGTGATTTATCAATAAATTTAGATAAACATGGATAAGATGGGTAATCTTCCATCACACAGATTTTCTCTCGAACATAAAGCATCATATCATGGAAGAATCTCCTTTCAGTCTCATCCAGGTAAAATACAAATCTACCCAATTCCTTACTAAAATATCTCTTATAAGAATATTTGATAATTTAAATTGAACCATACTTTCACTTTTGAGCAGAATACAGAAACCAACCTTAAATTTGCATGCATTTAGCTTTTTTACCCACTTTAGTTATTCTGTTTTGAGCATCAACCAAAGATCTAGACAAGGATTAAATGTACAACCATAACTCATAAATTATCCCCATGATAAATAACTCAAATCTATGAATGAATAGAAATAAAATAGATTAAGACAGAAGACCCACTAAATTAAATCAACACCTACACCCCAAAATCACACCCCTAGAATTCAAGTTAAAGCCAACCACCATAAAAGGAAAACAAAGTATACCAATTATGTTTTCATAAATTAGAGAGTTGAAGATAAACAATGATTTTTAACACCCACTTTAACTTGAACCCTCAAATACCAAATAAAAGGTTGTTCAAAAACCCCTAAAACTAAGATGTCTGTTTCTCAATATGAAAACGTTAGAACTGCCAAAAGCACTAAAGCTAATGGATGTAAGAATATGATAAAAGTTATTCCAAGATATAAATTTCTCTTTCCATTGGGTAATTTATAGTTCAAAGATAAAAAATTTTGTTTCCTTTGGGTAATTTATAGTTTTCCCAAAAATTAGTCTAAAATTTCATGAGCGGCCTTCTTGGCTACGTTAGTCAGGATCACCTAGCATGTTCGAATGATCACCACTTGTTCTTTATCTCTCCCTTCCGTCACTTCAAGGAGAACTCAACCGAGTCAGGGTTTTGCATTCGGTGAATCACCGAGCACCACCTTGTTGACCTATTCAACATTTAGTTAAATATAGTGTTTTATTAATTAAACAATGGAACTTTTAGATGACCCAATGAATTCAGTGAATCGCCGATTCAACTTTTGTTCGCAAAACTAACTTGATTATTTTATAACCTTAACACTGTATCTTTAGGCGGTGTCTAACCTATTAGGCAATCCCGCCTTTTTGTTAGGTGATCCTAAGCTACAATTCGCCCTCTTATTATTGTTTTTGACCTCTTTTTCATAAATTCATCCTTCCCTAGACCTTTAGCCTTCATACTTGTAAATTCTAAAAATATCATTATTTTAAAGACATAAATAGGAATTGAGGACATTATTTGTTGAACTAAAAAGGCCTCAAATGAGTAAAAATATTCCACTTATCAATATCCTACACCCAACTTACACTTTTACTTGTCCTTAAGTAAATTAAAAACAAATTAGTTTAACAAGGGATTCTACAATAGTTCTCAATTCGAGTTAACTTGCATGTACAATTACGAGATTACTAACAAGTACATTCAATATCTCCATCACTCTCAAGAAGCCTCAACTGATGACTAGTCAGTATCAACATAAGCTGGGGTGCACTAAAGATCATGCTTTAACAAAAGCATTCAAGTGCCCTCACAAGAAAAAAAAATCCCATTCTCTCAATAAGAAATCGATAAAAGAACTTTTGAATCAATAGAACTTTCATTTGTTCGAAAGAGAAATACACACAAGCCTCATCCCATATGTTTGTCCATATTTTTAAATTATCATCAATTTCAATTTTAGCAACATACCAAGGGTAATGGGGAGGAGGGTACATGTATTGTTAATTTGGTTCAATGACTTCACCTTGTAAAAGTATTGTTGTACACATTTCCACATCTTCTCAAGTTTCATTCATTATTTTAACTTGGAGACTTAATCCCCAATTCTTCATTCTCATGATTAAAAACACCTTTTATTTAAGCAAAACATTTTTTCATGCTTTTTCTCATCATTGTTTTATAAGGAGGGGTTCCTTCTTTTTTGAAACAAATTTAAAGGTTGAGTCTCACTTTTATTTCTTCCTTTTTACATGGCTTTCATTCCTTTATCCTTTCAATGCCCCAACTCAGGCATTTTCCTAAGTTTGTTTTTTAAACAAACCAATGAGAAATTAGGAACATATTTTTCTCAATAGGTTTTAATGGGGTCAAAAACTTGTGGTTTAGGCTCAAATGGTGCCAAATTGGTTGCACACCCTCTCAAGGTAGTCACAAAAGGTATGTAGATTTATGTACCCTCTAAAAATTTGTGCCCAAGATCATTTTTTACATTCATCAAGGCTATAGAATTAGACTAAGAAGACAAATTATAGGAATCAACAAGCATGCTTTCAAGTAGGAACTCACCACACATGACACTTTAAATACAATCATTTCACACGATGTACAACATTAAGAAGCTTATTTCTGATGTTCAATGCAAGGCTATCATCTATATACAATAAGTCAATATATGATTTTTAACGATCATTCAAATGTAACGTAAAACTAATTTCCTCTTGCATCATCAAGACAAAACACATCTCTCATCAATAGCATTATCCAAGACATTGATGTTGACCCAAATTAATCCTTGAATAACAATAATGACGTCACTAGCAACAACAATCATTTCAAAATTTATGGATACAGTAATCAATAGAGACACAAAATGAAACCAAAAAACAACCAAATATAATTAAACGAAAATATCAAAATCTCAATTTCTAATTGAATAAAAAAATACAATTTAAGAAAAGGGCATGTAGGCATATGTGGCCTCACCCCAGCAAAAATATGTACTTGTGACCTTAATGCCATAAAAAAGTAAGTGTTAGAGAAAATAATAAATTCCCTCCCCCGAAATGTTATGCATGTGAAGAACTCTGATCACGTGACTGAGATGAAAATAAAATCATCATAGGGGTCTGTACCTGGATCATTGCAAGTGGGAGGCAATAATGTATCATTAATCGGGGCATTAGTTCCCGACACATCAAGAGGACGAATAGTTGCAAATCTTAGAGGTCTCTAGATGAGATCTCTCCAATGTCATGTGAACAATCTAATCCTCTATAATATGAGGATATAGTAAGTCATACACACTATACACTCATTGTCCCTCATGAACTCCTCCTCATCAATCTTAATATTGGAACCAACATCAGCCTCAACTTCAACCTACTAAAACTCATTACCGACGTAACCCTGAAAGGTCTATTAGCTCTCGGCACAATCAAAGGCACATTTGAAGGCATTTTTAAAAATAGGACCTCACCCCATAGCATAAAAATATAGTTGACCTCATCTGGTTTATATGAACCCTAAGAGTAACTATGTCACTCCACAACTAAGGTAATCCGGTAGTGCTGCCCTCATCTCTCTATCAACTCAACTCTAGCTATGAGGTTATTATTTTCTCTCCATATGAAAGTTAAAGTAGACTTATCCTATCAAATATTACCTTTCAAAAAAGTAAAACGACCTCAATCATTGCGGTAATGATATATGTCATCTCGTAGTCAATTCTAGATGCCTTAAGATCCACAGAAGGGGGTAAGTTTGGCGATCTCATAAATCAATGCATGAGTTAACTTAAGTCGGGATGAAGGGGGATTTTCAGTTAAAAAGGAGGGTGAAAAAGGTACGGAAGGAATATCTGAGGGTGTATTGATACTTGAATGCTCTTCAAAAGAGTGGGTCAACTAGTCTTTGGCTCTAGAGTAGAGGGATCCACTAGTGGTGTAGTTTCAGTTTGTGGTCAATTTTTTATGGATGCATCATTCCTGATATAGTCAAACTATATCAAACGAATATTACTAGACAAGGCAGGGTTGATTCTTACATTTAATATCTCTCGAAATGGCACTCTGGCTGCCTTACACAATAACCTAGTCAAAACAAGGAAAGGTATGGAAGCCTTGTCTTGGTGTGATCTCATAAGCATGTACTCTTCAATAATTGCACCAATATGAATTTTCTCCCGATCAATGATGGTCCCGACTAAGACAGCCTTTGGGATCTAGAGGATTGAGTAATTCTGAAACATAATAAGATTGCTACTGATAAACCCCAACCAAAACGAGAATTAGTTCTTTTATCACTTTTCTACCATCCACCGAGGAGTAATATTGGACAAAAGAGGTGTCAACCATCCCTTCAAGGCATCCAAGTTGTAATTCATATGCAACTTATTGTAAAACTACGGAAATGCCATGGCATAGACTAGAGATTAATCCATCAAATAATGTTAAGAATGATATTTACAGACCAATATTCAGTAATAAACTCATTTGAAAAAGGTTAGATCCAAAACGACTAAGAAAGACCTTTACGTCTGGAAACTAGCTAATTTGAACTAATTGACGTCCCTATGTTTCGTGAAGGTTTCGAAGTGTCAAATGAAGTCCAAAACTTGTAAAGTGACTTGGATATGCTGTATGTTGTACAAAAAGTACAAATGTACGGTAAAGACACCCCAAAGACCACCCTAAGGGTCCTTGTGGAGGACCCCAACAAGGGAAGGCAGGCTGCCAAAGCAGCCTGCGCGAACAAGATTGGGACTTGAAGTGTGCGATGCGAGCTGGACACAGGTGTTCTTCCTCAAGATTTGAGAGGAAGACTCGCAACGTGAAGATGACTCACACCTCACTACCTTAACTAAAAATTTAATAAAAATGACGGGATTTGGCCCCGCAACACGCATCTACTTCCTAGAATCGTTAAAGTCGTATTTTTGGTAATTTAACTTCTTAAAAAGACTCATTTAAGTGGAGGGTCTCTTGGGTAATTAATAGGACGACTAATATTGATATTAGGTCAGGTTTAGACAACTTTTACGCGTCCCAAATCAGATCAAACGAAATTTCTTTCATCTCTCTCAAGAAAGCTCTCTTTTCCAAACTCCATTGAAGAACAAGAAGAGCTTAAGGAAGAAGACGAAGACCTCAAGCTTTTCATCCAATTTTTGTGGATTCTTCATATATAAGGTATGGGTTTTTAACTCTTGGAATTCCTTTCCCCAAGAGTTCCTTTCAAGATAAGTTTTCAGGAACTTCAAACACTAGGGTTTTACTATAGAAAACGGGTTTTTCTTCCTAACCCTAGGTTTATGATTTTCAATAAAAAATAATTGTTTATATGGTCTATTTCCCACGAATTTATGAGTATGTGGTTAGTTACAATTGAATTTTATGTGAAGCATGTCCTTATCTAATTGATGGTTCCATATGTTTGTTTCTACTACTTGATAATATGAAAATGTAGGGATTGGAACTAAGACTAGAATGAACTCTTAAATGACCATTTCCCTTATCCTACATTATGCATTGATCTTGTTCATGATTTGATAAGTTGTTCTTGATTATGCTATTGATTATTTCACTATGTCATGATTAAGAATGTTTTAAGTTGAACATAAGTTCTTCAATAAGGTTCTTGAAAGAAAGAAGTAAGTTTTCTAAAGTTGTGATTACTCTACCATGTTTATGTTAGCCTATATATCATGATAATATGTTGTGAAAGTATGTATGATGTTGGTATGTGGAAATGCTGGGCTATGAACACGTTATTTGTGAGATCATGAAAAGAACTATATAAATGCAAGTTACAATATTCTCTTGTATGCTTTACAGAATATGGCTATGTTATATTAATCTCACATATGAAGGGTTATGATGAAAGGAAATTGTCATATAATCATGAAAAGCTCATGATCATGTTTATACAAGAAGTTAATCTCCTATGACCTATGATAAGTTTATGATAAAATAAAACTTAAAGGTTATTCAAAATAGGTACTTAAGATAATCACCTATGAACTAGATATTAGAGGTGTCCCTCCCTAATTGAAAGGTAGGTTTTGAATGACTCTCACGAGATTAAGGCTACCATGTAGTGTGGAACTATGTGCCTCTCATACATCTCCTAGTTCTTGAACTATGTTGCCACCATAGGATACTAGCCAGTGGATCCACCTAGAAAGCTATGTCATGTTAGGTTCTACTTTAGCCGATAGACCACCTTCTTTCGGTGTGGAGTTTTATGAAATCGGACTCCATGTTTAGCTCAGATGGTCTATTTCGGTTAAGGAGAATGTTCCCTCATATAGAATTAAATAAAAGTAAATGGACATTGACTAGGGTGACTTGAGGAGTCTACTTAGTATAGATAGGGGTACGAGACTCTACCTAGACGTTGCACAAGTTGACACTAAGGGAAGTCCTAGGAGATTGTTGTTATGTAATATGATAACATGAAAGATATATGTTTATGATACATGATGTTACTCTTATATGATGTTGGTCTTTATAATGAATATGTTATTGGGTTATATTTTTAAATGAAGTGATGGCTACTTATGTTATAGGTTATATGAACCAAGTTTTACTCATGGTGTCCAATCTTATGTACTTGGTTATGTGGGGTTATGGGGCTTCATATGACCATTGCACTTGTAGGTTGGGATGGGATCATTGGTAAGTGTTTTGTATGCTATGTGATATATTTAATATGAAAAGTTCATATGGCTATATGATAATATGTTTTCGATTATGATCATGTTTTAAGTTGATGAAATCCTTAACTTATAAATGTTATATTGTATGTTTGTTGAAGACTTTTACATGACTTAGCACGTTTTCTAAAAAATGATAAATGATCCTTTTTCATGAATGTCCTTATGTGTTATGTTCATATACCCATACTTAGTGAATGTGGCATACTAACCCCATTACTTTTAATTACTACAACTGTAGGTTCTGGCCATTGAAGTCAAGGAGGATGATCTTAAGAAGCTTGGAACTCTTTCTACAAGTCTTGGTAGGTCTTCATGTTCTGGGATGCTATCTTTCATATTCTAGCTTACACATATATTTAGTAGATGTAAGAATACATTATTTCTACTATATTCTTTGGATTCTTTTGTATTAAGGCCTATATGCAATATTGACTATGTATTGGCTAAGTTTAGATTTGCACTCTTTAGATGGTTTTATATATGTTAGACAATTTCTTATAATATAGTATGGCTTATGGATATTAAGTATAAAGTCTAAGTATACTTCAAGTAGAATGTAAAAGTTTGAAATTTTCCGCAATTTTTACTAATCACATGTTATGCCGAATGCTAAGGGCCGGTCTTGTCATGGGTATGCTCTCCGGGTGTGACAAGCTTGGTATCAGAGCATGTGGTTAAATATTCTTTGGATGAATGTCTCACTAAACTACATTAACTGGGGTCTTGTTCATGGATGTGAAGCGCGCCACAATTATGGATAAGAGGCTATGTGATGACTAGGGATCTTCTCTTTTTATTGATACTCTTATGTCGTTCCTTTAGAGTTTTCAGAGTATGTGTAGTTTAGCATCTAATCCCCTTCTTTTTTTTTATAGGCGATGAACACAAGAAGGACAACCACGATAAGAATTTGAGTAGAGATTGCGAATTCGGGAGCTACTCCCCAAGACAATCGAAATGCTCCCCAGGTTCAAGCTGCTGAAAATGATCAAGTTCCGGTGAATCCTCCAACTATGATGGATGGTGAGGTAAGGGCAGCCCTATTCCAAATGGACCAAGCCATCACCACCTAAGATCAGGACATTACGACACAAGCTAAAAGGGAGGTTACACATCGAGAGAACCAACATGCTAGTATTATGGCTATTCGTTTGAAAGATTTTTCAAGAATGAATCCTCCCATGTACTTTGGATCAAAAGTTGCTGAAGACCCCCTAGATTTCCTTAATGAGGTCTACATGATTTTGTTTGCTATGGGGGTGAGTACGACTGAAAAGAATGAACTTGCTGCCTATCAACTCTAGGACGTGGCTCAGACATGGTACAACCAGTTGAAGGATAATCGAGCTTTAGGAGATGGTCCTATGACTTAGAATATATTCAAAAAGGACTTTCTTGAGAGATTCTTTCCAAGGGAACAAATAGAATCTAAGGTAGATGAGTTTATCAACCTTCGTCAAGGAGGTATGAGTTTAAGGAATACTCCTTGAAGTTCATTAAGCTGTCAAAATATGCTTCTTGTTTGGTTTCAAATGCTAGGGATGAAATGAGTCGTTATATAAAGGGCATGTCTGAAGATATTGAAAAAGAATGTCGTGCATCCATGGTTCATGAAAATATGGATCTTTTTAGGTTTATGGTTCATGCTCAACAGGTTGAGAAAAGTCGTTTAAGGAAGAAGAATATGGAAGCTAAGAAGGCAAAGTCGTTAGAAAGTGGTTCTTCTAAGAGTAGGCTTGATGTTCAAGACAACACTAAGTTTAAGAAGAGGTTTTCAAATCATGTTTCTTCTAATTTCTCTAAGAATTGCTATGATATAGGTTTCAATCCTAAACCTCAAAATGGGAGAAATGTTGATCCTCCAAAAAAAAAGACCAACTAGTGGTAAGAAACATGTGGTTGAATGTCTTGTTAGGAATAATAATTGCTATGGTTGTGGAAAGGGTGGCCATATGGTGAAAGAATGTCCTAATATGAGAAGACAAGGCAAGGGGAATGGTCAAGTTCAACAAAGCGGTTCTAGTTTTGAAGCTCCAAAATGGAACCGATTCTATGCACTCAAGGCTCGGGGTGAACAAGAAATCTCTCCCTACATCGTTACAGGTATGTTACAAGTTTTCTCTGTTAATGTTTATGCTTCGCTTGAACCAGGTGCTACTCTATATTTTGTTATACCTTTGGTAGCTAGGATGTTTGATGTACTTCCTGATGTTTTGATTGAACCCTTTATGATTTGTACCCCAATGGGTGTAGTTGCAAAAAGAGTCTATAGGAAATGTCCTGTGATGCTTCCCAAAAGAGTTACTCTTGCTGATTTGGTAGAAACATGTTTGATTTTAATATAATCTTGGGTATGGATTGGCTTCATAATTGTTTTACTTCCATAGATTGTATAACAAGGGTAGTGAAATTTCAATTCCCTAATGAACCTATTCTAGAGTAGAAGGGGGAAAATTCTATGACAAGGGATCAAATAATTTCTTGTTAAAAGGATAGTAAGATGATAGACAGGGTTGTTTATACCATGTGGTGACAGTTAAGGACCTAGAATGTGAAACTCCTTCTATTGAGACAATCCTTGTAGTTAGAGAATTGCCAGAAGTTTTTCCTAATGATCTTCCAGGAGTTCCTCCCGAATAAGAAATTGACATTGGCATTGATTTGTTACCGGATACAAATCCCATATCAATTCCTCCATATAGGATGGTTCCGAATTGAAAGAGTTGAAGCTCTAACTCAAAGATTTACTAGAAAAGGGTTTCATTCAAAAGTTGTGATTACTCTACCATGTTTATGTTAGCCTACAGATCATGATGATATGTTGTGAAATTATGTATTATGTTGCTATGTGTATATGCTGGGCTATGAACATGTTATTTGTGAAATCATGATAAGAACACGATAAATGCAAGTTACGATATTCTCTTGTATGCTTTACACAAGATGGCTATGTTATATTAATCTCACATACGAAGGGTTATGATGAAAGCAAATTCTCATCTAATCATAAAGAGATCATGATCATGTTTATACAAGGAGTTAATCTCCTATGACCTATGATAAGTTTAGAAAACTTAATGGTTATTCAAGAAAGGGCCTTAAGCTAAGCACCGATGAACTAGATATGAGAGGTGTCCCTTCCATAGTTTGAAGGTAGGTTCACAATGAATCTCATGAGATTGAGTCTTCTATGTAATATGGAAATATGGGTCTCTTATACATCTCCTAGTTATTAAACTATGTTACCACCATAGGATACTGGCCAGTGGATCCACCTAGAAAGCTATGTCATGTTAGGTTCTACTTTGGCCGGTAGACCACCTTCTTTCGGTGTGGAGTTTTATGAAACCGGACTCCATGTTTAGCTCAGATGGTCTATTTCGGTTAAGGATAATGTTCCCTCATGTAAAATTAAATAAAAGTAAATGGACGTTGACTAGGGTGACTTGATGAGTCTACTTAGTATAGATAGGGGTATGGGACTTTACCTAGACATTGCACAAGTTGACACTAAGGGAAGTCCTAGGAGATTGTTGCTATGTAATATAATAACATGAAAGATATATGTATATGATACATGATGTTACTCATATATGATGTTGGTCTTTATAATGAATATGTTATTGGATTATATTGTTAAATGAAGTGATGACTACTTATGTTACAGGTTATATGAACCAAGTTTTACTCATGGTCTTCAATCTTATGTACTTGGTTGTGTGGGGTCATGGGGCTTCACATGACCATTGCACTTGTAGGTTGGGGATGGTATCATTGGTAAGTGTTTTATATGCTATGTGAATATTTAATATGAAAACTTAATATGACTATATAATAATATGTTTTCGATTATGATCATGTTTTAAGTTGATGAAATCCTTAACTGTAAATGTTATATTGTATGTGCGTTGAAGACTTTAACATGACTAGCACGTTTTCTAAAGAATGATGATGAATGATCTTTTCATATGTCCTATACCCCATTACTTTTATTACTACAACTGTAGGTTCCGGCCATTGAAGTTAAGGAGGTCGATCTTAAGAAGCTTGGAACTCTTTCTCCAAGTCTTGGTAGGTCCTCATGTTCTGGGATGCTATCTTTCATATTCTAGCTTACACAAATTTTTAGTAGATTTAAGAATACATTATTTCTACTATGTTCTTTGGATTCTTTTCTATTAAGGCCTATATGCAATATTGACTACGTATTGGTTTAGTCTAGATTTGCACTCTTTAGATGGTTTTATATATGTTAGACAATTTCTTAGAATATAGTATGGATTATGGATGATAAGCATTAACCTAAGTATACTTCAAGTAGTAAGTAAAATTTTAAAATTTTCGCAATTTTTACTGATCACATGTTATGACAAATGCTAAGGGCTTGTCTTAGTCGTCTGAGAGGACGACGACGCCGGTCTCATCTGGGTTATGCTCTCGAGTGTGACACTTACACATTTAAGCTTTAATGCCTTTTGTTCCTAAATATATATATATATATATATATATATATATATATATATATATATATATATCCACAATGGAATTGAGCAATAATACCTCAAACTTTGACCTCTTCCAAGGGTCGTAATCAATGACATTCGTCTTCTTGGACAACTCCTTTGCATATGCAACATAAAAGTCATGAACTAATTCCAAGACACATGGGGTTTATCTCTTATGAATGACTCATACCCATGAAATGTTATTTTGTCCCATATGGGCAATCACTTATGACTCCATCCATTAAAAACCACCTCTACTCAAGTATCATATGCTCCCCCGCTACTTTGGTCCTTTTTATGTCCCTTAGAGCTATTGCCAAGAGAACCTTAGAAGTAAGTGTTTGCATTTGTGGTTGGGTCATGAGGTAACTTGGAGAGGATTGTGCTTTTTCCTCTGAACAACCTACATATTTGGTTCACTCACATGCATAAAGACACGTGGAGTGTCCCACAGCTACTCAAAGGGATTATTTTTAAATATCTTTTTTTAGAGGAGGTAGAGTAGGACTGAAGGTGGAGTCAAATTCACATAACACATCCATTTTACTCTTAGTTATTTCGGGTAAAGTAAAACATGTCAAAACAAAGATAGTGTTAATATTAGTTCAAAGAAGTCTCAAAAATTATAGTTCGAACAATGTCCTAAGATTCGACGAATAGAAAGGAGATTTTCTAATAGATTAGGTGAACTTAGATGACCTCGCCAAAGTTGATAAAACACCAAGAAATATTTGACTCAACCACGAAGGGTGGTGTTATCTAACACTCGATGCTAGCTGACTTGGTTTTGGTAAAATAAGAAGATCCCACTAAATATGAAAGTACAAAACAGATAATGGTCAAGTTGAAAGGGCGATGTCAGTTCCAACTCAGCGATCCACCGAGATATTTTGGCGAGATAAGACAAATTCGCCAAATGTGACAACACGCAGGACATAAATTTGAAACTAAAAGGTGATTGGGTCTTATCCAGCGATTCACCTAATTACTGAGCTAAGACAAGCTCACCAAACAGGTAATTTCAGCCCCAAATCAATTTTTATAATTCCTTATAAAAAATGTAACACTTCCTAACACCCAAAGCAGCTTAAAAAGCAAACCATATGCGAATTTACCCGTACATACTCAGATTTCCCCAAGTTCTAACAAAGAATTAACACATTGATAAATTTTTCCTAAGAAAGATGTCACCCTATCAAAGATTTGGAAAATACAAGAAAAATAGACAACACCGGGCTACTCAAACTTCACCCAAATACCTCTCTCACAAAATTCATACTATTTAATATTAAAATTTCAACTTTTAACCTTCATATTCAATTTAAGTAATTTATGAAACAAAATCAACTATTCCATTTATGGGAACTATGCAATCGTCATAAATTAATAGAGCCACATGAATTACACAACAAAAATATCAAATATAACAAATAACCCATAAATATTCATCAAATTTAAGAAAAAAAATCTAAAATAACTTTGAGAACAAACTTCAGACAAGTACATATCATCAATAACGAGGGAGGAAGGGTTCGGGTCAAGAATATTGAACACTCAAGCACTCCACCCAAGTAAATCAAAGAAAAGAGTGTAAAAATTATTGTTTCAGATAATATTTAAGAGATTAGGAAGTAAAATGTACCAAAAATATGAAAGGATAGACTTTTAAAAGAGAAAAGATTCTAGGCCTTTTTCTAATAGAGACATTCGTCGGTCTGAAACTAACGCCGCCAAACATGTTTGATGAATTTACAAAGGAGCTTAAGATCACTAGTTATTCCTTTACAAATACCAAACCTAATTTTCTACTTGGCTAACCCAATTTAATTTTCCAAATGTTATTTTGGGAATCTCCTAATTGGTCCTTTTATGCAAAACTTGGAAGTGTCATATTTTTCAATTTTTTTTTGGATAAAAAGGCGAATATTAATATTTCTTATAACACCTATCCATTTGAAATAGATATAAAGAGTAAGGAATGGAAATATTTTCTTTAGGAAAGAATGAGAATTCGGGAACTTTTTAATGTTATAGTAAGTTTGAGTTTTTTTATAAACTTAAAACGACCATATCTCCTAGATCTGGACGACATAGGTGTGCTTCTAGATATTGTAGGAACAATCTTAGAATTATGTTTCCATAATCGTTGAATTTGCGTCATCAAGTTTGTATGAGTTAAATACGCCCATTTGAAGTTGGGTTGTTTAAATAAGGAGACTCTAAACCGAAATTCAGAAGGTTATTTTAGACTTGTTCTTACCTAATTATTTTAGATCGTTGTTTGGATTTTATTTTGGTCTAATTAGGATTCTTGTGGATTTCGCAAAGGGTTGATCCCTACGAGGTATGTGTGATCAGATATTTTTATAGTTTTGAAAACATATCCTATGAGTTCTTGATGTTAATTCAATTTAAATCTTGTGAGTTCTTATTTTTGAGGTTCTTGAGGTTTATTCATGCATTTAGGTGTGAATTTTGAGTTTAATCCAACATATATATTTAGGGTTAAGTCCATTCTACGTTTTTGGGGAAGAATTATGTTTAATAGGGGGTTCAGAGTTGAAAAATAAAGAAGAATATTCGGAGTGTACCTAGGAAGGGGCTTGGGGCGCCTCCCTAGCCAGAGCTCCCAAAAAGATACTCGAAAACTTGGGCTCAGGGGAGCCGCGCCAGCAAGAGCTCCCCAACGTAGTCCTTGAAAGTCAAGGTTGGGCGCCTCTCAGAACGCTACTGATGCCAGTTGTCCACCTTTTCCCCCTTCTTTCAGTACTTGATCCTTAGAAACACATGTGTTTCATAGTTTATTACAACACTCTAAGGTATGTCTATACATGATGAAATCACCCACAAAATGATATCATTAACCTTGAATCTATACTTCAATTCAATAAAAGTTAAGCGGCAAGTCTACAAGTTATGAATCAAGTCAAAACAAAGTTCTTGAATGTGATCTCTTGACGTAGGTGCCTTCCCTTGATGCATAAAAGTTGTTGAATGTTATATCTTTGATTGGTAGGCTTAGGAATCCTATTCTTTAGTAATTAATGTATGAATGTGAAGAATTGGTAGACCTAAGCATGATGTCCTTTCTATGAATGACTATAGAGGACATCTAAGCTATGCATTGAATTGGATAGACCTAAGCATGGTTCCTTTCGTGAGTCAATATTTCTAAGTGAATGTGAAACCTTGAAGGGTTAGACTAAGGGTGATGAACTTCTTCTTGTGTGAAATGATAGACTTAGACATGTTGGGCCTTAATGGTAGAAAATCTTCTCTAAGATAATCAATGAGCTATCCTAAATTAACCTGGATCGATTAGACCTAGCATGGTTCCCTTCTTGGTAGATATATTATGGGTCGGCTCGACCTAACTTTGGTGCCCTCTCTAGTTCATACATGAGAATGAAATACTCTATGGGAACTAAGGCTAGTATCAAGTGGATATGGATAAGACGGTGTATGTTCCTGAAGAAAAGGCTAGATTTTAATGAATGTCTTTGGTTTTCCACTAAACCATATGCCTACATGGGTTGCTTATAAGTTCCACCCTTGGCAAGTAGAACACCTTCCACAGTGTGGGGTCTTTTGATACAAAATTCCATACCTAGATAGTATTTACTATGTCGGTTAACACCTATTCCTATTATGTGGGATGTGCACTATAGTTACTTTATAGAATCTACAATGTGTAGGTAGTAGTATGATATGCTATCTACGCATGGCATGAATAGTCTTAAAAGGTACTAAATTTAATTCCTTAGATTTTGTTAGTTAATGAAAGTATTCTTCGTGTGCGAAGAAAGTTTTCAATTTTTCTCAATTTTTAAGTATTGTACGCAATGCATATCCAAGAGGACTTTGAATTAAGTATTTTTAGTACTAATCTCAAACAACTGAATAAATATGTATTTAAAACATAATAGCTATTATATTTCTAGGAGAAATATTAGGCACCGATATGGGGAAGATTTCAGAAAACTCAAAGCCCCCATAAACCATGTAGCCACCATGGTATAAAATAGTCATACGTTTTAGATGAACACTTTTCACAGTAGTCTAGTGGATTCATTAGGCAATTTAGGTCTCATACCTTTAGCCGAGTGTAGAATGCACCAGAAGCGTGTGGTAGATCGACATATCATAATTGTAGCTTTCAAGTGATGGTTATCGGTTAGAGAAACGCCCACAAAAGTATTGTATTTTATATACATTAGTTTCATTGTATTTTTACGTACATCTCAAAATTATTGTATCCTTGTATACATTCATATCTCACAACATCTTTCTAAACAATTTTCTTTATATTTCATATGCTTTTAAATTGCATGATATTTAAAGGATTCAGTAATAATTGAGTTATGTTATTCATAAGTCAAGTAGATCCAAGGTAAGTGTTTCTTGAGAATATTTTTCTAGCCTATGTTATTTAGTATTCCAACTCGTATACTCGTACATTCAATGTAATAATTCTAGTTGGCCTGCATTGTGTCATGATACAGAAGCATGTAACAAGGATTAGCACCATCCAACGCCTTGTTGATCAATCCAACGACTCTGAGTGAGTAGTAAGCCTCCTTGCATTCTGGAGGACAAATATTTACTATTTTTCAGTCATTTATAGAATGTTATAAGGTTTGTCCCAACATTCATCTTAGTGTTATAGATACTTTATAGGCAGGTAGTCAGTTAGATAGTTAAGTGTTGAGTCTCTCTTTATTTGCATTTCTGATACTCAATTGTGAGACTTAAGTGACATTTTGGCCAAGACATTTATTTAAGCTCTCTCCGGGACAATGATTATTTTCTTATATTGAGTTAAGTCTTCCACTGAGTTAAGTAAGACAAGACAAGGGTTTTCTCAAGGCCAACAATGATCATTGGGTACCACCCACGTCTAGGGTGTAGGCTCGGGGTGTGACAAACTTTGTATCAGATCTTAGACTTCAAGAGTCCTAGGTAGTTTATAAAGTCGTGTTTGTAGAGTCCTAGTTATCAGAGTAAAGCATTCTACATGCATGATTAAGAGGCTACAACATTTAGGAATTTCTCACTTCTTTAATATTCCTTTTAATGCGTTAGAGTTTATCTCTATAAAGTTTCTCTCCGGTTCATATTTGAACGTGTTTCAAATCATCATTCCTCAACAAAGAATAGCAAAAGGTCGTTTACCTAGAAGGAATATTGAGGAATTAGAGGTATCTAAAGCACCGAATGTGCAACCTCAAGAGAATTTGCCAATGTTGAGTTCTTTGAGGTTATCCGAATGTTAAGCAAAATACTGAATAACCAAGTCGTGCAATAGAGAAAAGCTCGACAAGAAGAAGCTAACAACTTCGAGATTTGTGAATTTCTGATAATGAATCCTCCCAGTTTTAACAGCTCAAGCACTATTGAAGATTCGGAAAACTTTGTGGACTAGTTGAAGATGGTTTTCGATGTGATGCATGTGGTTGACGGTGAAAGAGTTGAGCTAGCTGCATATCATTTTAATAATGTGCCTAGGACTTGGTTCAATTAGTGGAAGGAGGGCAGAGATGAGGATTCACCACATCCAATTATGCCTGTTTTGAAGATGCTTTGGGGCGTTTCTTTCCCCGAGAATTGAAAGAGGCCCAACTACGAGAGTTTCTTACGCTGTAGCAGTACATCTTGAGTGTGCATGAGTATGGGTTCAAATTCACTTAGCTTTCCTGCTATGCTCCTTAAATGGTTAAGGACACGAGGACCATGATAAATCTGTTTGTTGCTGACTTGGGTCGTGCATCAAACAAAAAACGTACAACTGCAATGCTTATAGGCGACATGGACATATCCCGGTTGATGTTCTATGTGGAGCATGTTGAAGAATAGAATTTGAGGGACAAAGATGAGTATACAAGCAAGGTATCTAAGACAAGGAATGAGTTTGGTCAGAAGAAAGGTAATTCCAACCGATCCTCCTTCCAATAGTAATAAAAGGTTCTTGCCCCCTCATCTGCTAATGCACCTGCACCTAGCAACAAAGGTGAGTACTATGGTCAGAATTACAAAGTTAAACCTGCATTTTCAAATGGTAGTATGGCACAGGGGGGTAGGAATCCTCCTGCATGCGCCAAGTATGATAGGCACCACTCTTTGTTTGTCGTGAGGTCTCCACTGTTGTTTCAAGTGCGTCCAAACCGGACATTCCATGAAGGAGTGTACAAAGAACAAGAAAGGAAGTTGAAATGGGGTCAATAAAGCCAAGCCTTCATTAGTTTCTTCACAAGACAGGGAAACATCTAGGCGAGCTACTTCCGATGCTGGAAGAGCAACAAACTGCTTCTATGCACTTAACAATCGCTAGAAGCATGAGAATTTACCAGACCGTTGTCACTGCTATTATTCAAGTCTTTGAATTTTTTGTTTATGCATTTCTAGACCCAATAATGAGTTTATCTTTTGTAACTCCATATGGTGTTATGAACTTTGAAATTATTTCTCAGCAACTTAGTGAACCATTTAGTGTCTACACACCTATTGGGGAATCCATTCTAGCAAAAAAGAGTCTATTGTGATTGTCCTGTATTTTTCAATCACAAGAGTATCATAGCCAATTTAGTTGACTTAAACATGGTAGACTTTGGTGTCATTCCTGTTATGGACCGGTTTAATGCCTATTATGCCTCAGTTTATTTTAGAACTCGAGTAGGAAAGTTTCAATTTCCAAATGAGCCAGTCTTTGAGTTGAAAAGCTGTTAAGCATTGCCTAAGGGTCGATTCCTTTTGAACCTTAAGTCTAGGAACATAGTTTCTAGGTTGTGTGTCTATCACTTAGTACGATTTAATGACTCTAGTGTTGAGATACCTCCTGATTAGTCAGTTCCACTAGTAAAAGGGTTTCTAGAAGTCATTATAGATGATCTTCGTAGAGTCCCTCCTAAGTGAGAGATAAATTTTGATATAGATCTTCCTCTAGGTACATGTCCTATCTCCATTTTGCCATGTAGAATGGCACCAACTGAGTTGAGAGAATTGAAAGAATAGTCGAAATATCTATTAACAATGGTTTCATTCAAAAAAGAGTCTCACCTTGGGGCGCTTCGGTCTTATTTGTGAGAAAGAAAGATGGCTCCATTAGGACGTGTATAGATTACCCGTCAACTGAAAAAGGTTACAATCAAGAATAAGTATCCTCTTTTTAGGATAGATGATCTTTTTTATTAGCTTCAAGGTGCTTCTTGTTTTTCCATGATAGGCCTCAAATCAGGATTCCACCAATTCAAAGTTAGGGAGTGATATCCCAAAGAAAAATTTTATAACTAGATATAGACATTCTATGTTTTTCATCATGTACTATGGTTTGACCCCTGCGCCTGCAACATTCATGGATCTTATGTATGGAGTCTTGAAACCGTATTTAGATATTTTTGTTATCATATTCAGTAATAACATACTAATCTATTCAAGGAATGAAGAAGATCATGTTAGTCAGCTCTAAATTGTCCTTTAAACTTTGAAGATAAGGAGTTACACACTAATTTCTCCAAATGTGAATTTTGGATATTGTGTGTGGCATTCTTGGTCCACATATTTCCGATGATAGAATTAGAGCTGATACCCAAAAGATAGAAGTAGTTCACAGTTGACCTAGACCCATGTCTCCAATATATATATAAGGAGTTTATTAGGTTTCTCTAGCTACTATAGAAGATTTGTTGAGGGGTTCTCATCCACTTTGTCTCATTTGACCAACTTAACTTAGAAAAAGAAAGCTAAGTTTCAATGCTCTGAAGCTTGTAAGAAAAGCTTTTAGGAGTTGAAGAAAAGGTTGACTATTGCCCCATTCTTTACCTTACTAGAAGGTACTCAAGGTTTTGTTGTGCACTGTGATGCATGTATTAATGGTTTGGGTAGCCTGTTAATGCAGAATTGCAAGGTTATAACTTATGCCTACGGAAAGTTTAAGGCTCGTAAGAAGAATTATCCTACCCATGACTCAAAGTTGGTAGCTGTAGTATTAACCTTGAAGTTATGGCATCACTATTTGTATGGTTTTCATGTGGATATCTTCACTGATAACAAGAGCCTACAATACATGTTCACTCCGAGAGTGTTTAATCTCTAACAAAGGAGATAGTTAGAATTTCTTAAAAAAATGACATGAGCATTGTTTACAACCCAGGTAAGGCTAGTGTTGTTGATAATGCAAATGGGGCTGAGTCATCATGGATTCCACAAAACGAGAAATACTGTTGACAAATGGGGCTGAGTCATCATTACTTCCAGAAGTGAAAGAAAAGCAAGGCCAAGATCCCATTTTTCTTGATTTCAAGGCAAGTGTTAATAAGCAAAGAGTATTAGCTTTTGAACAAGGGGGAGATGGTGTATTAAGATATCAAGGTAGATTGTGTGTACATATGATGGATAGACTTCAAGAAAGGATCATGGAGGAAACTCGTAGCTCGAGATATTCCACTTATCCTAGTTCAAAAATATTTACCGTGATTTGAGAGATATATATTGGTGGAATGGCATGAAGAAAGGCATTCCCGAATTTGTCTCCAAGTGTCTTGCTAGCAAGTGAAAGTAGAACACCAAATGCCTGAAGGTTTGGCTCCGAGTATAGAACTTTCAGAATGAAAGTGGGAGATGATTAATATGGACTTCATTAGATGGTAACCAAGGTCTTGCATGCAACATGATTGGTTTTGGGTGATTGTCGATAGAATGAAAAAATCAGCCCACTTCTTTCCGGTAAAGGCCACTCATTAGACAGAGGATTATGCAAAGTGATACTTCTGGAGGTGGTGAGACTTTATAGAGGTGCTAATTTACTGGTTAGTTATGAAGTCTTTCCATAAACGTTTTTGTTCAAAGATGAACTTAAGCACTATTTTTTCATCCTCAAATAGATGGGAAAGTAGAGCGTACTATCCATAGTTTAGAAGACATGTTGAGGGCTTGTCTATTGATTTAAGGGTAATAGTGATGACCACCTAAATCTTATTGAGCTTTCTATAACAACAACTACCATTCGAGCATCCAAATGGCTTCATATGAATCTCTTTATGGGAGAAGATGCAGATCTACTATTAGAAGATTCAAAGTTGGTGAATTAGGGTTATAGGACTTGATCTAGTTCACCAATCCATGGAAAAAGTGAAGGTGATTCAAGAGAGATTCAAAATAGCACAAAGGCATCAAATGTCCTACACAAATGTTAGGAGAAGGCCGTTGGAGTTTGAAGTGGATGATTGGGTATACCTCAAAGTTTCACCCATGACGGGTGTTATAATGTTTGTTAAGAAGGAGAAACTTAGTCCCCAGTATATTGGTCCTGATAGAATATCCATAAGAGTTGGTAATGTAGCTTATTATTTGAAGCTACCCCAAGAGATAGCAACGGTTATGGTTGGAAAGCCCTTGTAGAGATTTTTCCATTGTTGTGAAGTTTGCGCATATTAGATATCTTATAAGGGAGATATGCCTATCAGAAGTTGGGTTGGTGGATTGCAAGAGGTCCCAATCCGGATTTAAGGAAGGACAAACTAGACTTTTCACCAATTATTTTCTTAATTCCTTTTAAGGGTTTAATTGGGGTAAAAATAAACCTTAAGTCAGTTTTGGAAAATCAAATTTTCAGTTAGTTCTTGGGAGAAAAGAGAAGATAAGAAGGAGAAGGGAGAAAGATCAAGGTTTCACCAAGAACGTCAAGAACTTCGAGTAGATTTCATCAGGGGTGAACCCTATCAAGGTATGTGAGATGTTTTCATTTTGGCTTACTTCACCCACACACCAACTTGTTTAAATTCAACAATTTTTAGTAGGTTGAATGATGAAAAGTAAAGTTCTTGAAGAAGATTGTTGAGTTCTTTTTTATTAAATTGTCAGATGCCTATTGTTATTTGATTCCTGTTTCTCCAGGTTGTTTTCGAGTTGAATCTGGTGAGTAATGATGGTTGCAAGGATCCCAAGTGTTTACTGAAGAGTTAGGCAGGTTTTGAGGGTTTAGAGATGAAAAACGAGTTGAAAAATTCCTTTGACGCACATGGGCAAGGCCAGGCGTGTTGTGCCTCCATTGTGCTAGAAACTGACATTGTCTTCTATGTTTTTAGCAACTGTATCATCTTATATAGACCTTGTATCTCTATTTGATGAGTTATAGTATTTATTATAAATGCATGTATGCCCCCATGTGAAAGGCCCAACTGTGTTTTAAATGAAGCATCCACTAAGAAAAATCATGTGTTCACTTGTTATACACCTTCATAACTCATATTTTACATGTCATTACTTTCCATACACCTTCTTCGCAGCAAAGGAATAGACTCATTAGAGGGAGATTAGACCTCAACCTCCAAAAGATGAGTTAATTACACCAAAAAATTTAGCCCTACTTGTTTTCTATCTCGAACGAAAGATATGATCTTAGCTAGCTTAGTCTTGTACACCCCTTTCTACTCTGTTATTTCCCTACGTGGGATCTCTAGAATTACCGTCTTTGCATCACAACTAAGCCTAGTAAAATTGAGGAACAACCAAGTCATGCTTAAGATAATATCGAGTCAATCATATCCATCATAACCAAATCAACCCGAATTTGAGAATCTACCACACAACAATATAAATCATTATACACGAGTGACTATGACTGACTCTTTAAGTAGGGTAGAAACATTAAGGGGTTTCAAGTATATTACACAACAATATAAATCATTATATTACTCTTGAATAACTTAATCGACGACGCCAACATATTATATATATCTAAGTTCACACACTTATTGTGCACGTGATCAACGCCATACATTCAAGCAATTACACTTAACGTTCTCAATTAATATAGATAGCTAGAAGCACACATTAACAGTTCCAATTTAAAACTTGCAGAGAAGTCCAATTTCTATAATTAGTTCATTCCAGTATTTACCATTATTCATTCCTTATAGTGTCCCTAAGGCCAGATACCAATTGGAACCTTCTCTATTCCAAATAACTTGTTCGTGGTCCATATAGTTTAGTTTGTTGCGATACAAATTAGAATCGGGACATACCAATTGGGCTCAACTCATACCACAAGTGACAATAGTATCTAGCAAGCCCCATAAAACTTCTAATTTCAATCATAGAACTTGGTTGAACCCAATTCTTACATGCCACTTTATTTAAATGATGGTTACCAAATCTTAATAAGTCCTAGGGAAAGCCAATGCACCTTGCCATTGGTAAAGAAAATGTCATCTATATGACCAAATGACTACTTTTTCTTAAAGGTAACCTTATTCAACTGTAAGAATCTATACACATCCCCCTTTCTAGTGATGGTGTTACCACTTTTGCTGCTCTAGTTCGTAACTTACTGTGAAATAGGAAAGACGCCAATTTCTATCACCCAGATAAAAAATTTGATTCAAGTCATACCACTAAAGAGTAGAAAAACGTGATTTTTTTAAAGTACTATAGTCTCTCAAAGAAAGTTACGGATGCCAATGTGCCGTTCTCCAAGACTCTACAAGACTCGTTTTAGTACAATGAGACCCTAGGCTCTGATACCAGCTTTTTCACAATCCAAACTGTTGTTATTGGCACCCACACTAACCATTTGGTAGGAGAATCACTACTACAGTCCAACTAAGCAAGTAAACCAAATCTAAGGCAATTAAGTTACAAAAAAAATTAATTAACTAAAAAAATGCAGAATTAAATCCTTAGAACCTGAAAATCAATGTACCAAAACTCTACTAAAGACAAATCTAAGAAAAAAGGGGAAACCCCAACAATAACAACAACTTAACCAATAGTTTGAGTTCAAAAAGAGTGGACTTAAACAAAGAGAACTCAAGGCAGCCCAGAAGAACTAGCTAACCCTTGAACTTGAACAGTAACTGATATATAGTCGCCTGAAGATGTCATGTATTCAACAATAATAAGAGCAAGTGTAGAATCAATACAAAACCACCGTGTACAAGTATGATCACGCGGCTATCCCACTAGTGTAACATAAACAAGTCAAATAACATTACAATAACATGCATATATAGTAACATATTTGATATCATCATAAGGAGTCAGCAAAACTTTTCACATGTTAAATCACATAGTTGGTCCTCTTATGGAACCCAAAGTGAAACTTTTAGCATGCCGAAACAAGGAAATCCGATCCAAAAGCTAGCCTGCCGGTGTGTGGAAATCCGATCCAACTGTCAACATGTTGTCATATGGCAAACTGAAAGAACTGTTAGCATGCCGCAACGTGGTAATCTAATCCCAATCATGCATCACAATAGCATTTCAAGATCACACATTTAAGTCATGATTTCATTTTGCAACATCTATTATCAATATTGCAACATGCATACATATATGAGTATCAAAACAAAACAGGAACAAATATACATCACACAATCATACAATAAAAATAGTCACCTACCTCAAATCCAAGCTTGAATCCCCTAAGGGACTTGAATCTTCTTTTTCCGGATTCTTTTTTCACTAATTTTTGGTCTGTGAAAATTGATTATAAGCAAGCATCAACAATAAAAGTTCTAATTATTCAGATTATAGCAACCCAATAACCCTAGATCAAACAAAAGATCATAATACCCAAATTAGAGTTTTCCACAATAAGTCTTAGATCAAAACTCTTTCCCATCCAAAAAAATCCAAAAAAATAGGTTCTACATATCAAAAAATGGATTTGGGGAGTTAAAACCTTATCTTTAGCCCTAAAATGGTGAAAAACTGTTAAGAATGATCATATGGGGTGTCATTCTTAACCCTAAAAGTCAAAAAGTACCAAATGTGATCGTTTTAGGGCTTATAAACCTTTTTATAATGCATTTGACCCACTTCAGCGGACTCATCCCGCTGCATGGGTGCCGCACCAGCGGCATGAACCCCCCTACAGCTGCCTCAGCATGGACAAAATGTATCCATTCATGAAAAGATCATTTCAAGGAGTTCTACTTGTCCAAATTTGATTTCGTAAAGTTCCTACCGGTGCCTTATTGTATTAGATATCCGCTCATGTAATAAAATTCACAATTACACCTCTCATTCCTTAACAGATTCCCCTACACCTTAATGATCCAATTTCTTCCAAATCTGGACTATGTTGGGTATTTTTTAAGTTACTCTGAAAGTGTTTCCTACCCCAATTCTTTCTTCGTTGATTTTTCCATAATAACGGAATCAGGTTGTTACACTTAAGGCCTATTTAATTAAATAATTAATTATCTCAATACCTAATTATGTCATATTCTAATGATATTTTGGTTATGTGCAACTATGAAGGCTAAAGGACAAGGGAAGGATGAATATTTGTAAGAATGACCAATTGTATGAAAATAAGGGTAAACCCTATATTATTAATCACTAGAAAGAAGGGAAGAATTCCCAATGATCATGACCTC
The DNA here is from genome assembly GCA_027705065.1 of Solanum peruvianum. NCBI lineage: Eukaryota > Viridiplantae > Streptophyta > Magnoliopsida > Solanales > Solanaceae > Solanum > Solanum peruvianum. The sequence goes on from JAKWJD010001763.1 coordinate 46,251,821, forward strand.
ACCCAAATGGACAACTCAAAGCATTTGAATTTATTGAGGAATGTCGGTGAACAATAAGATAAATGGTGATACATTAAATGCGAAAGGTGAACATTCCAACCATCGCCGAAGGAGATAGTTTAAGGTGAAAAATTTAAGGCTTAAAAGGAAAACAAGACGGTACTTGATGATTCTACGAATATGAAAGTCATTGAGATTCAAACATCTGAAGCATGGAGCAATAAAATGGTGAGCTAAGGAGAAGTTGGCAATACACCTAGTTTGATCTGTGAGCCCGACTAATGTATCCTAATGGATCACATACTGAGTTATGATGGGGAAATTATAAATAGCACAAAGTAAAGAGAAAAAGAGATTTCAAAAAAAGATTTGAAGATTTCAATAGTTTTGAACAATAGTTAGCGAGAGACAAAACTTTACCTTATTAAGACCACTTTCTAGTTTTTTGGTGGATTTAACTTTGTTCTTGAAATTAACAAATCAATGTTTAATATGGTTTTCTTGTAATAGCTTTATTTCATGTTACCTATGTCTTCTTTCATTCGAGGTATAATTTCTTTACTCTTTATAATGAGTGACTAAAACTGCAAGATCTAGGGGTGCAGTTACGAGGTTGTGTGTTGATTGTATTTAGTGGGTATTGTGTCATACTCTCTTTTACTGCTATTCAAACATGGATTTTGGTGAATTTTAATGGATTAACTTATAGGTTAAGGTGGAAAAGTTATCCCTACATTTGATCTCCAATTGGTTCTGAAAGAGACTAATTGGGATTAGGTAATTCATATGATACTTGCAACTTAGATTTGATCAGTAGCTTCCTTAAATATGAGGCTAGGGGTAAGATCTTGCCATATTTATCCATCAAATTAGATAACAAGGTAATTTATTGGGTTGTTAAATATAGTACATAAATGAGACGAAAGTAAGTTTCTTTTATATGATTATATGAGATCGAAAGAATATTAGTGTCTTCAAATATGACCCAACTTATACATGAATGTTCATCACTATAGATCAAGACAATTACCCCAATATGACATTCTGATCCCCACACCCCTAGATTAATTGTTCCTTATTTTAATTTATGAAGTCCTTGTTCAATTGTTACTCCTGACAACTAAATCCTTTTCTTATATTTGGTGAAATTATCCACCAAGTTTTTTTATTTCTACGCATGAATGAGTTTACATTTCAACTATCCTAATATAATTCCTAGCATTGTATCATTATCTTGGGATTCGGCCACAACTATTTGTTGGTATATTTTTTATTAAGGACCACCTCTTACTCTTTTAGTTGGTTTGGAAGAGTAGTTTGAGTGTTGTCACAAATGGTGCCATTGACAGGGAATGATGGCTAGAAATTTCATTTGAGAAATTAGTTTGTAAGTTTGTTTAGTTGTATTAGATTATTGTTTGGTGTTATGGTTTACTGATTCAAATGTTTAGTACATGAGTGACTATGATACTAATACGATAATCACAACGGGAAAAATGACAACATGAGTGATTTGAATGATATGCCTGTGAACATGATTAAAACCATAAGAGCTATATAGATACCTCCAACTGTTGGGAGAGAACATTTCATGTAATTGAAAAATTCTAGGATTTCTCCAACTACGAGGACTATTTAGGGTTTTGCTCATGAGGATCCTCATGAACACCTTAAGGATTTTGTAGAGGTTTGTGGTTGTTTGCATTAAAAAAAAAATCTGGTCGTTTGTATTCAAAAAAAAAATCTCACAAGAGTTCATGAGGTTGAGGTCATTCATGTTCTCTTTGATGGGTAAGGCGATAAGACTATCACTTCTTGGGAGGAGTTAAATGATTGAAAGATTATTTCCCCCTAATGATGGTTAAACATGAATCCAAAATAAAAAAATTTAAGTAAATTGGAATTGAAACTGTACATGAGACTTGGTTATGTTCAAGAAAATACTCTTCCAATTTCCAACTCATGGTGTTTCAGAAAATTTTCTGTTGCAATACTTCTATTGTAGACTTGATTCAGTTAATAAAGGTGTGGCTAATCAGTTTGTTCAAAGTGGATTAATTATATAATCATATGAGGTTATTACATCGTTTCTACATGATATGACAAAAGTTATACAAACATGGCATACTAGAGAAGACTAATTGTCCACTCTACAACTGAGCATGAAAATAGAAAATCAAAAAGGTCAATGAACAAGATTAAAACATAGCTAAAATAATGACCCAAATCAAGTTGTTGTCTAAACATGTCATGGGGAGTGAACTTATATTGGGTATGCGGTTGGAAAAACTCTTTGGTACCATTTTCAATGTGAGCCATACTACTCATCGACAATTGTGTAAGAGTATTAGCAACCATAGTTTCCTCACTTGGATGATAGAGAATGATCATATGATAATCATTAAACACTTCAAGCCGCCTTATTTGGTGAAGATTAAAATTACATATCATAATCATCAAAACTTCAAGACACCTTATTTGGCGAAGATTTAAATCATTTTTTCTAAGCACATATTATAAACACATATGCGGTAAACACATCAACATGAAAACCATAGAGATAATGTCTCCAAATCATTATTAAAAAACCTCCTTTCCTAACTCCAAATCAAGACTCGAATAATTCTTTTTATGCAACTTTAGTTGCCTCAAACAATAAGAAATTATGATACTATTTTGTATCAATACAAAAACAAGAAAAATCCATGAAGGATAAAAATAAACCCCAAACCTTTCAGATCCTTCTATCTAACAACTTGAAAATTTGAAAGAGGACTACGAAGGGAAAATTTAGTCATGACACTGAAACAGTGAACTACGAGTCCAATCTAGGATCGTAGCTCTACTATTTGTAGTAAGGCAGTCGTAGGATCATTGTTGAGTTTTGGAATTTTAAAAATTCCTAATAAATTGACATATGATTGATAGGATGGGTAATTATTTTAACTATTGACAATAATGAAATTACGGTACAAAAAATAAAGAGTAAGCAATCACTAGCAATGTACATACTCAAGAAAAGAGTCGGGGTAAAATCCACAAGGAGTAGTCTAAGGATAATAATTCAATAAGGAAAATAGTATGCAAACCAATTGGTTTTAGTAATTAGGAAAAATGGGTGTATGACCCCACAAAATTAACAAGAGAGATTTGGAATCAATCATGACAAAATCAGCTAAAAATAGGGGATCAAACAAATAAGGAGAAATCTGGGGGTGTGGATATTGATATTAATGTCAAATGGCGGTCAAGTGATTTCTCAATAAAGTTAGATAAACATAGATAAGATGGGTAATCTTCTATCACACAAATTTTCTTTCGAACTTAAAGCATCATATGATGGAAGAATCTCTTTTCACTCTCATCCAGGTGAAACACAAATCTACCCGATTCCTTATTAAAATATCTCTTCTAAGAAGATTTTATAATTATAATTGAATCATATTTTCACTTTCAAGCAGAATACAGAAATCAACCCTAAATTTGCATGCATTTAGCTTTTTTACCCACTTTAGTTGATCTATTTTGAGCATCAATCAAATATCTAAACTAGGATTAAGTTTACAACCATAACTCCTAAATATACCCTTGATAAATAACTCAAATCCATGAATGAATAGCAATAAAATAGTTTAAGATAGAAAACCCACTAAATTAAATCAACACCCACACCACATAATCACACCCCTATAATTCGAGTTAAAGACAACAACCATAAAAGGAAAACAAAGTATTATAATTATGTTTCATAAATTAAAGAATTGAAGATAAATAATGATTTTTAATACCCACTTTAAATTTAACTATCAAATGCTAAATAAAAAATTGTTCAAAACCTTGTAAACTAAGATGTCTATATCTCAATATGAAAAAATTAGAACTGGCAAAAGCACTAAAGGGATGTAAGATTATGATAACATTATTCAAAGATATAAAATTCTCTTTCCTTTGGGTAATTTATAGTTCAAAGATATAAAATTTTGTTTCCTTTGGGTAATTTATAGTTTTCCTAAAATTTAGTCTTATATTTCACGAGCGACCTTTTGGCTACGTTAGTCATGATCTCCTAGCATGTTCGATAGATCAACACTTGTTCTTTATCTCTCCCTTCCTTCACTTCAAAGAGAACCGACCGAGTCAGCGTTTTGCATTTGGTGAATCACCGAGCACCACCTTGTTCACCTATTCAACGTTTTGTTTAATATAGTGTTCTATAACCTCTAACGATGTAACTTTTAGATGACCCAATGAATTCAATGAATCCCTGATTCCACTTTGGTTCGCCAAACTACCTTGATTATTTTCTAACCTTAACACTGTCACATTAGGCGGCGGCTGACATATTAGGCAATCTCGCCTTTTTGTTAGGTGATCATAAGCTACAGTTCACCCTCTTTTCAATGTTTTTGGCCTCTTTTTCATAAATTCATCCTTCCCTAGAATTTTAGCTTTCATACATGTAAATTCTAAAATATCATTACTTAAAGACATAAATAGATATTAAGGACATTATTTGTTGAACTAAAAAGGCCTCTAATGAGTGAAAATATGCCACTCATCAACATCCTACCCCCAACTTAAGCTTTTATTTGTCCTTAAGTAAATAAAAAGTCAAATTAGTTTAAAAAGGGATTCAACAATATTTCTCAATGCGAGTTAACATGCATGTACAATCACAAGATTACCAACAAGTACATTTAATATCTCCATCACTCTCAATAAGCTTCAACTGATGACTAGTCAGTATCAACATAAGCTTTAGTGCACTAAAGCTCCTTTATAATGTAAAATTATGTTTTAACAAAAGCATGCAAATGCCCTCACAAAAAATATCTTTCTCTGAAAAATATAATCGATAAAAGAACTTTGGAATCAATGGAAATTTCATTATTCGAAAGAGAAATAGACACAAGCTTCATTCCATATGTTTGTCAATATTTTCGAACTATCACCAAACCCAATTTTAGCAAGATACCAAGGTTAACAGGAAGGAGGGTAAATGTATTGTTAATTTGGTTTAAGGACTTCACCTTGTAAAAGTATTGTTGTAGTCATTTCCACATTTTCTCAAGTTTCATTCATTCTTTTAACTTGAGACTTAATCCTCAATTTTTCATTCTCATGATCAAAAACACCTTTTATTTCATCAAAACATTTTTTCATGTTTTTTCTCATCTTTCTTTAATAAGGAGGGGTTCCTTTTTATTTTGAAACAAAATTCAAGGTTAAGTCTCACTTTTAGTTCTTCCTTTTTACTTGGTTTTCATTCGTTTTTCCTTTGAAAACCCCAACTCAGGCATATGCCTGAGTTGGTTTTTCAAAAAAATAAATGAGAAATTAGGGAAATATATTTTTCAAGAGGTTTTAATGGGGTAAAAAACAAATGGTTTAGGCTCAAATGGTGCCAAATTGGTTGCACACCCTCTCAAGGTAGTCACAAAAGGTATGTAGATTTATGCACCCTCTAAAAATTTGTGCCCATGATCATTAATTATATTCATCAAGGCTAAACTATTAGACTAAGATGACAAATTATAGGAATCAACAAGAATTATTTCAAGTAGGAAATCACCACACATGACACTTTAAATACAATCATATCACACAGATGTACAACATTAAGAAGCTTGTGTGTGATGTTCATTGCAAGGCTGGCATCTATACACAATTAGTCAACATATGATTTTGAACGATCATTCAAATGTAAAGTAAAACTAATTTCCTCTTGCAACATCAAGACAAAACACATATCTCATCAAGAGTACTATCCAAGACATTGATATTGACCCAAATTAATCCTTGAATAACAATAATGACCTCACTAGCAACAACAACCATTTCAAAATTTATTGATAGGGTAATCGATAGACACACAAAATGAAACAAAAACAACAACCAAATATAATTAAAGGAAAACATCAAAATCTCAATTTCTAACTAAATTAAAAAATACAATTTCAGAAAAGGGAATGTAGGCATATCTGTCCTCACCCCAGACAAATGTGTACTTGTGTCTTTAATGCCATAAAAATGTAAGTTTTAGAGAAAATAATAAATTCCCTCCCCCGAGATGTTATGCATGTGAAGAGCTCAGATCACGTGACTTGGATATAAATAAAACCATCATAGGGGTCAGTACCTGGATAATCTCAAGTGGGATGCATTAATGTAGCATTAATCGGGGCATTAGTGCCCGACACATCAAGAGGGCGAATAGTATAATTTGACAAAAAGACTCTACTTGTGGAAAACGTAGAGGTCTTTAGATGAGATCTCTCCAAAGTCATGTGAACAATCTAATTCTATAAACCATGAAGCTCTAGTAAGTCATACACACTAATACGCTCATTGTCTCTTATGAACTCCTCCTAATCAATCTTAATAGTGGAACAAACATTAGCCTCATCATCAACCTACTCAAACTCATTACCCAACCTAACCCAGATTGGTCTATTAGCTCTCAACTCAGTCAAAGGCATATTTGAAGGCATTTTCGGAAAGAGGACCTAACCCCATAGCATCAAAATATTAGTGGACCTCACCTGGTTTATATCGACCATAAGAGTAACTATGCAACTCCACACTAAGGTAATCCGGTTGTGTTGCACTTATATCTCTCTATTAACTCAACTTTATCTATGAGATTATTATTTTTCTCTCTCTATGAATTTAAAGTAGACTTATGCTATCCAATATTAACTTTCAAAAAAGTAAAACAACCTCAATCTTTGCGGTATTGATATCTGTCACCTAGCTTTCAATTTTAGATGCCTTAAGATCTGCAGAAGGGGGTAGGTTTGGCCATCTCATAAATCAATGCATAAGTCAACTCAGGTCATCAGTTCAATTAAAAATGAGGATGCAAAACGTTTGTAAGGAATATATGAGGGTGTAGTGATACTTGAAGGCTCTTCAAAAAGAGTGGGTCAAGTCGTCTGTGACTCTAGAGTAGAGGGATCCACCAGTAGTGTAGTTTCAGGTGGTGGTCAATTTTTTATGGATGCATCATCCCTAAGATAATCAAACTATATCAAACGAATATTACTAGACGAGAAAGGGATAATTCTTACATTTAATCTCTCTCGAAATGAGACTCTGGCTGCCTCACCCAATAACCTAGTCAAAAAACGAAAGGCATGGAAGCCTGGTCTTGGTTGGCTCTCATAAGTATCTACTCCTCAATAATAGAACCAATATGAATCTCCTCCAGATCAATGATGGTCCCTACTAAGACAACCTTAGGCATCCAGAGGATCGATTAATTCTGAAACATGATAAGATTAGTACTTATAAAACACAACCAAAACGAGCATTAGTTCTTATATCACTTTTCTACCATCCATGGAGGAGTAATATTTGACAAAAGAGGTGTCAACCATCCATTCAACGCATCCAAGTTGTGCTTCATCCGCAACTTATTTATTTTCGTTATGATGCCTTTTGTTCCTAAGCCTATATATATATATATATATATATATATATATATATCCACAATGGAATTGAGCAATATTAGCTCAAACTTTGACCTCTTCCAAGGGTCCTAATTAACAACATTCCTCTTCTTGGACAACTACTTTGCATAGGCAACATAAAACTCAGGAATCTATTCCAAGACATAAGGGGTCGATCTCTAGTGAATGACTCAAACCCATGAAATCTGATTGTGTCCCATAATCATGTGTAGTAACTTATGACTTCATACATTCGAAACCACCTCTAGTCAAGTATCATATGCTCCCCCGTTACTTTGATCCTTTTGATGTCCCTTGGAGCTATTGACAAGAGAACCCTAGAAGTAAGTGTTTGCATTTGTGGTGGGGTATAACTTGGAGAGGATTGTGCTTTTTTTCTCTCAAAAACCTGCGTATGTGGAGTGTCGTGCTGCTACTCAAAGGGGTTATTTTTCACTATCCTTATATTCGAGGAGGTAGAGTAGGACTGAAGTTGGAGTCAAATTCAGATAACACATCTATTTAACTCTTGGCTATTTCATGTAAATTAAAACATGTTAAAACAAAGATCGTGTTAATATTAGTTGAAAACACATCAAACAGGTGATTTCAGTGCAACATCAATTTTTATAATTTCACATCAAAATGTTACACTTCCTAGCACCCAAAGCAGTTTAACAAGCCAACCATATGAGAATTTACCCCTACATACTTAGATTTCCCCAAGTTCTAACAAAGAATTAACACATTGACAATTTTCTCCTAAGAAAGATGTCACCGTATCAAATATTTGGAAAATACAAGAAAAATAAACAACACTGAGCTACTCAAACTTCAACCAAATACCTCTCTCACAAAATTCATACTATTTAATATTAGAATTTCAAATTTTATTCTTCATATTAAAATTTAAGTAATTTATGGCACCAAATCAACTATTCTAATAATGGGAACTATGCAATCGTCATAAATTAATCGACCCACATGAATAACACAAAAAAATATCAAATATAACAACTAACCCAATCAATGTGCATCAAATTTAATAAAAAAAATACTAAAAATAACTTTGAGAACCAACTTTAGACATGTACATATCAATAGTAAAGAGGGGGGAAGGGTCTGGGTCAAGAATCCTGAACACTCAAGCACTCTACCCAAGTAAATCAAAGATAAGAGTGTAAAATTTATTATTTAAGATAATATTAAAGATATTAGGAAGTCAAATGTACCAAAAAGATCAGAGGATAGCCTTTTAAAAGAGAAGATATTCTAGATCTTTTTCTAATAGAGACATTCGTTGGTCTGAAACTAACGCCACCAATTATCGTTGATGAATTTACAGAGGAGCTTAAGCTCACTGGTGATTCCATTACAAATACAAAACCTGATGTTCTACTTGGCTAACCTGATTTAGTTTTCCTAATGTTATTTTGGGATCTCCTAATCAGTTCCCTTTATGCCAAATGTTGACAGTGTCATTTTTCAAAAAAAAAAGTTAGCCAAAGAGGAGAATATTAAAATTTCTAATAACAACTTTTAATTTGAAAGAGTAGAAAGAGTAAGAATTGGATATAGTCATTTTAGGAATGAAATAAAATTTAGGAAATTGTTAATATTATGGTAAGTTTGAGTGTTTGATGAACTTAAAACGACCATATCGCCTAGATCTAGACGACTTAGGTGTGCTTCAAGATATCATAGGAATGATCTTGCAATTATATTTCCAAATCCAACGAATTTGTGTGATCAAATTTGTATGAGTTAGATATTCCCATTTGAAGTTGGATTGTTTAAATAAGGAGAGTCTAAACCAAAATTTAGAAGGGTATTTTAGTCTTTTCCTACCCAATTATTTCAGATCGTTGTTAGGAGTTTATTTGGGTATAATAAGAATTAGATCAGTTTATCCAATTGAAAATTCACTCTAGGAATGGAGAAAAAAGAAAAAAAGAAGAAAGTAGAAGAATGTTAAAAATCCATCAATGAATTGTATGTAGATTTCGCCAAGTGTTAATCCCTACGAGGTATGTGAGATCATATAGTGTTGGTTTAGTTCACCCATTTGCCAATCATGATTCAATTAAGCGAGTTGTATAGTTTTTAAACAAATCCTATAGTTCTTGATATTAATTCATTTGAAATCTTGTGAGTTCTTGTTGTTAAGGTTCTTGAGGTTGATTCATGCATTTAGGTGTGAACTTTGAGTTGAATCCTGTATATATTTAGGGTAAAGTGGATTCTACATTTTAGGGTAAGAATTAAGTTGAATAGGGGGTTTAGAGTTGAGAAATAAAAAAGAATATTTGGGAAGAAATGAAGTTTAATAGGGGGATTAGAGTTGAAAAATAAAGAAGAATATTTGGGCTGTACCCGGGGAGGGGTTTGGGGCACCGCCCTAGCCAGAGCACCCCAAAAGTGAATCTGATGTTTGGGCTCAGGGGCGCCGCACAAGCCAGCGCGCCCTAACCTAGTCCTTCAAATTCAAGGGCTGGTGCCCTGCGCCTCTCAGAGCACCACAGATGTCAGTAGTCCAACTTTTCCATGTTCTTTCGATATTAGATCCTTAGCAATGCACGTATGTTTCCTAGTTGATTCCAACACTCTAAGGTATGTCTATACATGATGAAATCATCTATAAAATGATATCATGAATCTTCTATACTTCAATTCAATGAAAATTAAGCGTCAAGTCTAGAAGTTAAGAATCAAGTCAAAAGAAAGTTTTTGAATGTGATCTCTTGATGTAGGTGACTTCCCTTGATGAATGAAAGTTGTTGAATGTGATCTCTTGACATGGTAAGCTTAGGAATCCTCTTTTTGAGTAATTAATGTATGAATGTCATGAATCGGTAGACCAAATCATAGTTCCCTTTCTATGAATGACTATAGTGGACATCTATGCTTTGTATTGAATTGGATAGACCTAAGCATAGTGTCTTCCATGAGTCGATATCTCGATGTGAATGTGAAACCTTGAAGGGGTGGACCTAAGGGTGATAAACTTCTTCTTATGTGAAATGTTAAACTTAGACATGGTGGGCCTTACTGGTAGAAAACCTTCTTTAAGATAGTCAATGAGCTATCCTAAATGAACCTGGATGGTACCTTTCTTAGTAGATATATATGGTTCGGCTAGAGCTAACGATGGTGCTCTCTAGTTCATACATGTGAATAAAACACTCTAGGGGAACTAAGGCTAGTACTGAGTGGATATTGTTAAGACGATGTATGTTCCTGAATAAAAAGCTAGTGTCTAATGAACATCTTTGGATATTCACTAAACCATATGCCTACATGGGTTTCTTAAAAGTTCCATCCTTAGAAAGTAGAACACGTTCCACGGTATGGGGTATTATGACACCAGATTCCATGCGTAGCTAGTATGGCCTATGCCGGTTAACACCTATTCCCATTATGTGGGATGTGCACTCTAGTTACTTGATAGGTTCTAAAATGTGTAGGTATTATTATGGGATGCTATCTACTCATGGAACGAGTAGGCTTAGAAGGTACTAAATTGATTTCCGTAAGTCTGATTAACTATTATGTGAAGTCCCCTAAATGCAAGAATGTCTCATTAAATTTTTCTATTAATCAATGTTGACTTATTGGGTAATGTTTAAAAGGAAAGGTCTTTATCTTTGTATGGGCGGTCAGTTCATATATTACTTAGGCGATTCATAGGATAACTTTAGGTGGAGGGTCAAATAGGATGAAATGGGTTACTTGATGAACATGGTCATGCCTTATATTGTGGTCCTATCTTATATGTGAATATTGACTTGAAATATGATCATTATACTTGTCTTATGTTGTTTTACCAAAAATAACATGAAAATCACTTATCTCAATAAATGTCGCTTTTTGCATTTTTTTTGAATGACTTCCAAACTTAATACTTAATTATACTAACTCCTTCTCTTCCCCTTTTGACTAGAGTCTAGGGATTAGAGATTTTATGTTCTATTGTTGATGGATAGGTTTCTAAGGTTCTTGGATATGAAAACTTGGTGAGTCCTTATAGATTTGAGGAAAGAACCTAACAGATTTCTTTTTATGTCTTTTCATTTTTATTCTATGTTTTTGTATGGGCTTAGTCCCAAATGTTGCACTCTAGAGTAATACCTGGTTTATGAGACATATTGTATTAAGTCTAGAATTCTTCCTCTTCTTATTTAATGAAATTATTCTTCGTGTGTGAAGAAAGTTTTCAATTTTTCTCAAGTTTTCAGTATTGTATTCAATGCAGACCCATGAGGACTTTGAGCTAAGTATTTTTATATTACTAATCTCAAACCACTGAATGAATATGTTTTTAAAACATAAGAGACAATATATTTCTGGGAGAAGTATTGAGCATCGATATGGGGAGATTTCAGAAAACTCACAACCCCCATAAACCATGTAGTCACCATGGGTATAAAATAGTCATACTTTTTTGATGAACTCTTTTTGCAGTAGACTGGTATATCCATTAGGCATTTTAGGTCTCACACCTTTGGCCGGGTATAGAATACCCTGGAAGCATGAGGTAGATTGATATATCATAATTGTAGCTCTTAAGTGATGGTTGTCGGTTAGAGAAACGCCCACAAAAGTATTGTATTTTATATACATCAGTTTACTTGTTATTTTACGTACATCTCAGAATTCTTATATCCTTATATACATTCACAACTCACAACATGTTTGTAAACAATTTCTTTATATTGCATATGATTTTAAATTGATTCATATTGAAACAATTCAGTTATAATTGAGTTGTGTTATTCATGAGTTGAGTAGAGCCAAGGTAAGTGTTTCTTGAGACTATTTTTCTAGCTATATTGTTTAGCATTCCAACTTGCATGCTCGAACATTCAATGCAATTATTCCAGTTGGTCTGCATCTTATCATGATACAGACACATTTAACTAGGATAAGCACCATCTAAAACCTTGTTGATCATGCCAAACACTCTGAGTTAGTAGTAAGCCTCCTTGAATTCTAGAGGAGACATAGTTACTATTTTACAGTCATTTATAGAATATTGTGGGGTTTGTCCCAACATTCATCTTAGTGTTATAGAGACTTCATAGGCAGGTACTCAGTTAGAAAGTTAAGTATTGAGTCTCTCTTTATTTTCATTTTTGATACTCAATTGTGAGACTTAACTGCCATTTTGTCCAAGACTTCATTTAGGTTATCTCAGTGACAATTCTTCTTGTGTTATATTAGGTTATGTTTTCCGCTAAGTTAAGTAAGCCAGGACAAAGGTTATCCCAAGTCCCACAATGGCCATTGAGTGACGGCCTTGTCTAGGGTGTAGGCTCGGGGTTTGAAAAACTTTGTATCAGATCTTCGAGTTCAAGAGTCCTAGGGAGTGTATCAAGTTGTTTCTGTCGAGTCCTAGCTATCAGTGTGAAGTGCTCTACATGTATGATTAAGAGGCTACAACAGTTAGAAATTTCTCACTTCTTTCATGTTCCTTTTCATGCATTAGAGTTTATATTTAAAAAGTTTCTCTCCTATTCATGCTTGCACATGTGTCAGATCATCATGCCTCCACTAAGAGTAGCAAGAGGTCGTCCACCTAGAAGGAATGTTGAGGAAGAAGAGGTACCCAATGCACTAAACGTGCAACCTCAAGGAGAATTCACCAATGTTGAGTTCTATGAGGCTATCCGAATGTTAAGCAAAATGGTGAAAAAACAAGTCGGGAAATAGAGAAAAGATTGACAAGAAGAAGCTAACTACTCGGGGTTTTGTGAATTTTTGAGAATGAATCCTCCCACTTTTACCGGTTCGAGCACTATTGAGGATTCAGAAAACATTGTGGAAGAGTTGAAGATGGTTTTTTATGTGATGCATGTGGTTGAAGCTGAAGAAGTTGAGCTAGCAGCATATCAACTTAATAATGTGGCTAGGACTTGGTTCGACTAGAAGAAGGAGGGGAGAGATGAGGATGCACCACATCCAATTAGGCCTATTATGAAGAGGCTTTCTTGGGGCGTTTCTTTCCTCTAGAATTGAAAGAGGCCAACGTACCAGAGTTTCTTACCCTGAAGAAGGACATTTTGAGTGTGCATGGGTATGGGTTGAAATTAACATATTTGTCTCTCTATATTCCTTAAATGGTTAAGAACATGAGGACCATGATGAGTCTATTTATTGCTTGTTTGGGTCGTGCATTAAGCAAAAAGGTCACAACTGCAATGCTTATAGGAGACATGGACATATCCCGGTTGATGGTCTATGTGCAACAGGTTGAAGAAGAGAAGGTGAGGGACAGAGAAGAGTATACAAGAAAGATATCTAAGATAGGGAATGAGTTCGGTCAGAAGAAGGGTACTGCCAACCGATCATCCTTCCAATAGAAACAAAAAGTTCCTGCCCCTCATCTGCTAGTGCACCTGCACCTAGGAACAAAGGTGAGTACTATGGTCAGAATTTTAGAGTTAAACCTACATTTCAAATGGTAGTGTGGCGCAAGGGGGTAGTAAGCCCCCTGCATGCGCCAAGTATGGTAGAAATCACTCCGGTGTTTGTCGTGAGGTCTCCACTGTTGTTTCAAGTGCGTCTTGACCGGATATTTCACGATGGAGTGTCCAAAGAAAAAGCAAGGAAGTGGTAATGGGGTCAATAGAGCCCAGTCTTCATTAGTTTGCTTCACCAGACAGGAAAGCACCTAGGCGAGCTACTTCTAGTGATGGCGGAGGAGTAAACCGCTTCTATGCACTCAACAATCGCCACAAGCATGAGAATTCACCATACGTTGTCACTGGTATGATTCAAGTCTTTGACTTTACTGTTTATGCTTTGTTAGACCAGGGGCGAGTTTTCTTTTGTAACTCCATATGTTGTTATGAACTTTGAAATTATTTCTCAGCAACTAATCAACCATTAAGTGTCTACACACCTATTGGGGAATCCATTCTAGCATAAGGAGTCTATTTTGATTGTCCTATATCCGTCAATCACAAAAGTAACATAGTTGATTTAGTTGAGTTAGACGTGGTAGCCTTCGATTTCATTGTCGGTATGGACCGATTTCATGTCAATTATGTCTCAGTTGATTGTAGAACTCAAGTAGTCAAGTTTCAATTTCCAAATGAGCCAATCATAGGGTAGAAAAGCAATTAAGCATTGCCTAAGGGTCGATTCATTTCGTACCTTAAGGTTAGGAAATTAGTTTCTAAGGGGTGTGTCTATCACTTAGTCCGAGTTAATGACTCTAGTATTGAGATACCTCTTATTTAGCTAGTTCCACTAGTGGAAGGGTTTCTTAAAGTCATTCCAGATGATCTTCCCAGAGTCACTCCTATATCTGTTCCTACATATAGAATGGCACAGAGAGAGTAGAATGAATAATTGAAAAATCTGTTAGACAATGGTTTCATTCGAAAAAGTATCTCACTTTAGGGAGCTCCGGTCTTATTTGTGAGAAATAAAGATGGTTCCATTAGGATGTGTATAGATTACCCATCAATTGAACAAGGTTACTATCACTCTTCCAAGGATTGATGATCTTTTTTTTAGCTTCAAGGTGCTTCTTGTTTTTCCAAGATTGGCCTCAGATCAGGCTACCACCAGTTGAAAGCTAGGGAATGTCATATTTGAAAGACAACTTTTAGATATAGATATACACATTCTGAGTTTTTGATCATATCCTTTGGTTTGACTCAGGCGCCTGCAGCATTCGTAAATCTTATGAATAGAGTCTTGAACCTTATTTAGATATTTTTGTTATAGTAATCACTAATGACATACTAATCTATTCATGGGATGAAAAGATCATGCTAGTCATCTCTGAATAGTCCTTAAGACTTTGAAATATAAGGAGTTACATGACAATTTCTCCAAATGTTTATTTTGGCTTAAGTTTGTGGCATAAAAGTAGTTTACAAATGACCTACACCTATGTCTCCAACTTATATAAGGAGTTTATTAGGTTTGTCTACCTACTATAGAAGTTTTGTTGAGGGTTTATCATCCATCTCGTCTCATTTGACCAAGTTAACTTAGAAAAAAAGCTAAGTTTCAATGCTTTGAAGCTTGTGAGAAAAGATTTTAGGAGTTGAAGAAAAGGTTGACTAGGGCCCTAGTCTTGACCTTACAAGAAGGTACTCAAGGTTTTGTGGTTTACTGTGGTGCATCTATTATTGGTTTGGGTAGCGTGTTAGTGTGGAATGGAAAGGTTATAACTTATGCCTCCGGAAATTTGAAGGCTCATGAGAAGAATGACTCAGAGTTGGTTGTTGTAGTATTCACCTTGAAGTTATGTCGTTTCTATTTGTATTATTTTCATGTGGATAGCTTCACTGATCACAAAGGCCTACAACACGTGTTCACTCAGAGAGAGTTTAATCTCAGACAAAGGAGATAGTTAGAATTGCTCAAAAATTATGACATGAGCATTCTTTACCAACCATGTAAGGTTAATTATTTTGATGATGTATTAAGCAGAGGATCTATGGATAGTACCACCTATCTTGAAGAATTGAAGAAGAAACAGGGAAAAGAAGTGAAAGAAAATCAAGGCTAAGATCCCATTTTTCTTTAATTGAAGGCAAGTCTTTATAAGCAAAAAGTATTAGCTATTGAACAAAGGGGAGATGGTGTATTGATATATCAACGCAGATTGTGTGTACCTATAGTGGATAGACCTCAAGAAAGGATCATGGAGGAAGCTCATAGATCTAGATATTCCATTCATCTGGGTTCCACAAAGATGTACCGTGATATGAGAAAAATATATTGGTGGAATGGTATGAAGAAAGTCATTCCCGAATTTGTCTCCAAGTGTCGTAATTTCTAGCAAGTGAAACTAGAACATCAAATGCCTGAAGGTTTGGCTCAGAGTATAGAACTTCCAGAATGGAAGTGGGAGATGGTTAATATGGACTTCATCACAGGGTTACCAAGGTCTTGCAAGCAGCATGATTCAATTTGGGTGATTGTTGATTAAAATGACAAAACATCCCACTTCTTTCTGGTAAAGACCACTCATTCGGCAGAGGATTATGCAAAGTTATACATTCAAAAGGTGGTGAGACTTTATGGAGTCCCAATTTCGATCATTTCAGATAGAGGTTCCTAATTTACTACTTAGTTCTGAAGTCTTTACACAAAGGTTGTTGTTCAAAGGTAAACTTAAGCACTGTTTTTCATCCTCAGACGGATGGGCAAGCGGAGCGTACTATCAAACTATAGAATACATGTTGAGGGATTGTGTGGTTTATTTCAAGGGGAATAGTGATGGTTATCTACCTCTTTTTGAGTTTTCCTACAACAGCAGCTATCATTCGTGCATCCAAAGGTCTCCATATGAAGCTCTTTATGGGAGAAGATGCAGATCTACTATTAGATGGTTCAAAGTTGGTGAAGCAGGGTTTATAGGACTAGATCTAGTTCACCAATCCATGGAGAAGTTAAGGTGATTCAAGAGAGATTGAAAATGGTACAGAGTCATCAAAAGTCCTATAGAAATGTTAGGAGAAAACAATTGGAGTTTGAAGTTGATGATTGGTTATACCTCAAATTTTCACCCATCAAGGGTGTTATAAGGTTTGGTAAGATGGTGAAACTTATTCCCCAGTATATTGGTCCTTATAGATGATCGATGAGAGTTGGTAATGTAGCTTATGAGTTGGAGCTACCCCAAGAGATATCAACGGTTCATCTGGTATTTCACATCTCCATGTTGAAGAAGTTCATGGGTTATCCTTCTTTGATTATAACAATTGTCCTATAAGGATATCCCGGTCTAGATTTTAGATTGCCAAGTTTGCAAGTTGAGATCAAAAGAGGTTGCATCACTCAAGGTCCTTTAGAGGAACTAATTTGTCGAAGAAGTGGCTTAGGAAGCTAAGGAGGATATGAAGAAGAGATATACACATGTCTTTGAATCCAGAGAGAATGCAAGTCAAGGTACTAATTCTCTTCTTAGTACTTTGTAAACTATGAGTAAGCATGTTGTCACTTTCTTGTGATTTTTAATGTTAAACTTGAGGTTACTATTCTTAGCTTAGCAAAACAAATCTCATTCGAGGACGAATGTTCCCAAGGTGGAGATGTTGTAACATATCATAACTCGAAATAGCTAGGAATAAGCTAAAAAACTACAAATAATCACTTTGGAAAGAAAGTGAAAATCTAAAAAATTCCCTAAGTTTAAGAAGTGAATTTTAGTCATTTTCAATTCTACCTCAAGATGAGTTAGGAATGCTTATTTATATGGTTGGAAATCCTTGGAGAGATCTTTCCATCATCGTCAAGTTTGCGCATTTTAGATATCATATAAGGGAGATATGCCTATCGGAAGTTGGGTTGTTGAATTAAGGGAAGTCCCAACCCAGAATTAAGAAATGGAAAACTAGACTTTTCCCCAATTATTTTCTTAATTATTTTTAAAATTTTTAATTAGGGTAAAAAAATCGTTAAGTCATTTTTAAAAATTCAAATTCACGCTTTGGGCTTGGGAGAAAAGAGAAGAGAAGAAGGACAAGGGAGGTATATTAAGGTTTCGCTAAAAACGTCAAGAACTTCGAGTGGATTTCATCAAGGGTGATCCCTATCAAGGTATGTGAGATATTTTCATTTTGACTTAGTTCACCTACACACCAACTTGTTTCAATTCAGCAATTTTTAGTAGGTTGTTGAGTTCTTTTTATTGAATTGTCGGATGTCTATTGTTATTTGATTCTTGTTTCTCTGGGTTGTTTTCGAGTTGAATACGGTGGGAATTCATGGTACCAATGCTCCCACGTGTTTAATGAAAGAGTTAGGGAAGTTTGGAGGGTTTATAAATGAAAAACAAGTTAAAAAAATTGGTAGACGCACATGGGCAAGGACAGGCGTGTCGCACCTCCATTGCACTACAAACTGGCCTTGGTCACTTAGGGACTGGCGCGGCGCGCCACTAGGGCCCCTGAGCAAAGGCTTAGTAACATGAGGCTGGCGTAGCGTGCCCAAAATGCGCTTGTGTCGGCGTTTTTCGCTTATGTTTCATAGTTCAGCCTAGTTTAAAAATATCTAAGGTATATCAACACTCTCCAATTATTCCAAATACTCTAAATGACTTCTAATCATATAGAAATCATCCAGACACACAAATTTACAACCTTGAATCCATAATTTTAAATTCAAGGGGAAGTTAGAGATAAGCCTAGAAAACTCATATAGTCCTTACGTGAAGTCTTTTGCAAATTTATTAACTTGTTTTAAGACTTAAAAGTCAGTTTGATTAACGAAAGATAAGAAAGCGAAATTCATTCAAGTTTTCGTAAGTAGTTAAAAACATTTTAATTGGTTTCAAGACTTAAGCTCGAGTTTGTTTAGAATAAAGTGAAGTATTCCATGTGGAAACGAAGTATTCCCAAAAGAACATAAAATGCTTCACATTTAAAAAAAATGGAACAATGAGACTTCTAAAGTTCCTTCAGGCTTATTTTCAGTGAAAAAGAAATAGCTTTCTAAATGAAGCAAGCAGGGAAACTAAGATTTCAAAGATAGCCTTTGAGTTATGTAATTTTGAGTACTAATGTCAAAGCACAAAATCAGTATGTTTTTAAACATAAGATCCAATATATTTTTAGGAGTAGTATTGAGTACCGATTTGAGGGAGAGTTGAAAAACCTCGTAGTACCCATAAACCGTGTATCCGCCTTGGGTAGAAAAGGGTCATACTTTTAACATGAACCTTTTCCACAGTAGACTACTAGATCAATGAGGTAGTTCATGTCTCATACCTTTGGCCAGGTGTAGGATGTGCTCGCAACATGAGGTAGATCTTTGTATCCTCACTGTAGCTCTTAAATGAGGTTTTTGGGATAGAGTAACTCCCACATAAGTATTGTATTTTATGTACATCTGTTTACTTGTATTTTTACATACATATCAGAATTATTGTATCCTTGTATACATTAAGAACTCACAACATGTTTCCAAAAAAATTGCTTTATATTTTATGTGCTTTTAATTTCTTTAAATTGAAATGATTCATTTATATATGTTATTCATGAGTCGATCAGAGACAAGGCAAATGTTTCTTCAGACCCTTTTTCTAGCCTATGTTGTTTAGCATTTAAACTTGCAGACTCGTACATTTAATGTACATCTTACATTTAATATGATGATTCCAGTTGGCCTGCATCGTATCATGTTGAAGATGCAAGAAACCAGGATCAGCACCATCCAGCACTCGTTTATCCAGCCAAGCACTAGGAGTTGGTGGTGAGCCTCCTTGCATTATGGAGGAACACATATTTACTGTTTTTTAGTCTTTTCATTTATAGAATGTTGTGGGTTTGTCCTAATAATCATCTTAGTGTTATAGAGGTTTCATAGAAAAGTAGTCAGTAAGATAGTTTAGTTTTGAGTCTCGCTTTATTTGCATTTCTAATACTCTATTGTGAGATTTTAGTGTCATTTTGGCCATGAAATTTATATAAGCTATCTCTGTGAGAATGTATCTTGTGTTATGTTGAGTTAAGTCTTCCGTTTAGAAAAATAGGTCAAGAATGGACCAACATAATTAAAATAAAGTATTCATGATCTTTATGGACTTACCAATAGATTCCAAGAAAATCCTTCAAGATTTAACACCAAATCCCACAATATTCATCCAACAATCCAATCGTCATCATCATATAATGGTAAATTAAGCAATATCACATTTAATTATATCTCCCTCAATCACAATCCAACCTAGATTACAAGTTAGGGTTGAGAGAGGAAGAGAATTCATAGGTCTTTGTAGAGATTTAGGTCAAACTATTAGGGGATACATCAATCTACACATAAATATACATAATTTATCGACAATAATTGAATAAATACTACACAATTCATCTAGAAAGAAGACTTACGAATTAGAAGCAAACAAGGTTTTTGAAGAACATTGAAATCAAATCTTTGAACAGTCTCTTGGGGAAAGTGATCCAAGAGTGAATATCTTCCATAACTTGAGATTCCTTGAAGAATGATGTAGGAAAACTTGAATCTTGAATCTCTAGGATGAACTTATTCTTCTTATTCAATGGGGATCTATGGAGTTTGTGAGAGAAACTAGAGAAGTGAAGTGATTTTGGTTTCAACTGGGGAATTGATTTTGGTGGGTAATGATGACTCAAAACTGACCTAAAATCAATATATTGTCATCCCCTAAATTACCCAAAATACCCGTCACATAATTGGGTCTTTTGTGATGTCAATTTGATCTAAAAACAACACGATCAAATCTAGGACATAGTTGTGCATCGCGAGGGAACTTCCAAATATTTTTTCTGAAATTTGAATAGAGGCAGTGAGACTCGTGAAGGCCCTGTGTCGCGAGGAAATTTTTTCCTTTCATGTTCGGACTGCGCGATGCACCACCACCCTCTTGGTTTTTTGGCAGACTACTTTAGCAGCCTCCTTGCAAATGCTTGGGTCCTCCTAAAGGACTCTTTGGGTGGTCCTTGGGGAGCCGTAGATGGATATTTTGACCCTTTAAAAATTATTTTACCTATTTAAACTATTTTTAAAACTTTTAGATTTCATACGGAACTCCAAAACCTTTACAAACATGAGGTAGTCTACTAGTTCAATTTCGCTAGTTTATGAACGTCAAGGTCTTCCTTTGACTTTTAGGCTCTAATAGTTTTAAATAAAGTATATTACATTATTTTAGGTCTTGAAAATCATTTTAATAATTATTAATAGGTGAGGCTCTAGTCTAGTTCGTAGGACTTTCAGGGTGATACAGTACACTCTTACATTGTAACTTTTACCATGAGTAAGTCCGTCCACAAATTCTCATAAATAAACCAATACAATGATATAATCCTCAACACCCCAAAACAATCAAAATAGTTGAACTAACGACTTTCAATTCAGTGTTCCATGAGTTCCAATAAACAAGTATGTCTAGAATTCTCAAATGAATCAATAGTTAGAGATTGTGGCAGAACCTTTGTAACATCTCACAACTTGAAATACCTAAGAATAATCTAAAAAATTAAAAATAATCATTTTTTGAAAGAAAAAGTAAAATCTAGAAAATTTGTCTTAGTTAAGAAAGTGAGTTTTGGTAATTTTCAAACAGCTATAACTTCTAGCCCAGGATGAGTTTAAGGTAGTTTTTGATATGGTTGGAAATCATTTGGGAAGATCTTTCCAAGACACCGAGATTAGGCGATCTTGATATCCTATGACTAACATTATACCTTTCGGAAGTTGGATTGTTGGATTAAGAGAAGTCCAAATCCGGATTTAAGGAAGGTCAAACTGGTCTTTTCACCAATATATTTACTATTTCATTTTGAGAGGTTTATTGGTATCAAAAATAGTCTTAGGTCAGTTTGTAAAAGTTAGAATTACGCTATGGATTGGAGAAGAGATAAAAGAAGAAAGAAAGAAAGGGAGAAAAGTGAAGACTTCGCCAAGAACGTACATCTTTGCAAGTTGAACTCGTGGGTGGTGACCCTAATCAAGGTATATGAGATCTTTTAGTGTTGGGCCAGTTGACCAACACAACAACCTTGTTCAACTCACTGACTAATGAGTTGTTTACATGTTAATTTGTGAAGTTCTTGAAAAACATTGTTGAATTCTTGTTAGTTGAGCTGTTAAATGCCTAGTGATAATTTGATTTGTTTTTACGGGTTTTTTTAGAGTTAAATCAATTAGATATTGAGGGTACTAATGATCATAAGTGTTTGGTGGATAAAAAATGGAAGTTTAGAGGGTTTAGAGATGAATAACAGAAGAGAAAAGTCGAGAACACCTATGTACAAGGGTTAGGGTGCAAAGCCTCCCATAGCTCTACGGGGAAATATCTATCTTTAAGGCCTTAGGGCACCGCGTCACTTAGAACGCCCGAATTTGGCCTCTAATGTTAGTGTCTTGGAGCCCCAATCCACTCAGAGTGGCAAGTACGCCAGTTCACCCCATTCTTTCCCCATCGTTTTGAACTAGTTTCTAAATGGTGTACCTACGTCTTGTAGTTGATTATAACACTCAAAGGTACTTTTGAACAACATGAAATCGTCCATAAACATGAGATCATGAACCTTGAATCCATAATCCAATTCAAGAAAAGTGAAGATCAAAGTCAAAGGAGTTAAGAGTAATGTCTAACAATTAAGATGCTTGTCAAAGTAAGTTCTTAAAGTTTTCAAGATCCTTTAACAAACGTTTTAACTTTGTTTTAAGTCTCAAATTACAAGTTAAGTAAAGATTAAAGAGTCGAGTTTATTTTTCAAAAGTTATAAGGGAACTAAGTATTTCCTAAGAGTTACAAATGTTTTCACATTTTGAGCAAGAAAGGAAGCTGAGACTTCCAATAGATGCTTTGGGCTAGTTTTAGTAAAGATGAAACCATGAATTCCAGCTGATCTTCTAAAGCTAAGTTTAACCAATTAACTCAAACCAGAGAAGAAATTGTTTTAAAATCATATGAGCTAAGTGTTTTTGGGAGTAGTATTGAGCACCAATATAGGGACGCGAGTTTATATTAACTAAATCCCCCATAAACAATGTCTTTCCAACATGGACAGAAGAAGGGTTATACATACTTTTTAGATGATTCCTTAGTGCTATTTAGCATAGACTAGTAGATCCACTTAGTAGTTCGGGTTCTATACTGAGGCAAGGTATAGGAAATTCCTCTTGCAACGTGAGTTTAGACATTGTACCATCACTTAGGCTCATAGTGATGGTTGTGAGTTAGAGAATCTCCTAAAGAAATTATATTACTTCATATATAAGTAATGTTGAGTTTGTTATTGCATTCTTTTAAGAGCTAAGTATTTTCATTGTTTTACAAGCTTTTATATATTACATGTGTTTTATTGCTTTATATTAAGTAAAGTTATTCATGAGTTGAGCAGAGCGAAGGTAAGTGTTCTTTCTTACTCTTTTTCAAGCTTAAGTTTTTGTTTGCATTCCAACTGGCATACTCGTACATCGTATTTACTAATGTCAGTTGGCCTTCATCGTCTTATGAAGTATACATTGGTAACCCTATCAGTATCATCTAGCGCCGCATTGATCCAGTTGAGCACTCAGAGTCAGTGGTGAGCCTCAAAGCATTCCGGAGAACACTTTTTTCGCTTTTAGTCTTTCTTTCATAGGATGTTACGGGGTCTATCCCAATATTCATCTTCATATTAAAGAGGTTTCATCGACCGTCAAAAATTTTGTGTTAAGTCTCTCATATTTTTATAGCAAATATTTTTTTTTGAGATTTGAGTATCATTTTGTCTAAATTATTATTCTTGAAGTTATTATATGAGTTTGTTGGTATTAATTTAAGTACTTTGTTGAGTTAAGTAAGTCAGGAATAGGGTCCGGTCGAGGCCAACAATGGTCTTGGTGTGGCTGTACTGCCTAGGGTGTAGGCTTAGTGCGTGACAAACTGGGTATCAGAGAACAAAGTTCAAGTGTCCTCGGGTGTCTATGAAGTCGTGTCTATGGAGTCCTAGTTAATGCTGTGAAGCGCGCCATATATATAATTAGGAGGCTATTACACCTAGGAATTCCTTCACTTCTTTCACACTCTTTTTATATGTTAGAGTTTATCTCTAAAAGTTTCTCCCTAATTCATACTTGCGCATGTTTCAAATAACCACGCCTCCACGAAGAGAAATATGAGGTATTCCCGCTTAAAAAAATGTTAAGTTTCAACAACAAGGGGTACCTAATGAACCAAACATGCAACATCACAGCGAGGTCACTAATTCTAACTTTTGAGAGGCTATCCGTATGTTGATCCAAGTGGTAAATAATCAAGTTGGGAATCAAATAACATCTAGGCAAGAAGAGGGTGACACTTCAAGGATCCGTGAATTCTTGAGACTGAATCCTCCAAGTTTCACATATTCGACCACTATATAGGATCCAGAGAATTTTGTTGAGGAACTGAAGAAAGTTTTTGATGTGATGAATATTGATGCTAAAAGTGTTGAGATAACTGCATATCAACTGAAAAATTTGATTAGGACTTGTTAGATCGGTGGAAGGAGGGTAGAGATGAGGATGTGCCACATCTGAGTTGGCCCTGTTTTGAATAAGCTTTCGTGGGGTATTTATTTCCCCTAGAATTGAAAGGCTAAGGTACAAGATTTTCTTACACTTAAACAGGATTCTCTGAATGTGCATGACTATGTGTTGAAGTTCACCCAGCTATTCGTCTATGCTACTAAAATGGTTAAGGACCTGAGGATTAGAATGAGTTTGTTTATCACTGTCTTGGGTCGTTCATCAAGAACAGAGGGAAGGGTTGCGATATATATAGGTTACATGGACAAATCCATGTTGATGGTCTATGTGAATCAACTTGAAGAGGAGAAGTTCTTCGACATAGAAAAGTAGGGAGCAAAAAAGCAAAGAGTAGGAATGGGTCTGGGCAACAAAAAGGTAATATGAATTGTTCTTCTTATCAGAAAAAAATGGACAACGCCATCATCTTCTAGTGCACCTGCACCCATAAACAAAGGTGAGTATAATATCCTGAATTCATAGAACTTCAAGGTTAGATCAGCACAGTCCCAAGGTAGTGTGGCACAACGAGGTAGTTGGGCTCTTGTGTAAGACCCTCAAAATGAGTTAGGATGTCTAGATCCTAAAATATTAGTATTAAGGTTCTAAGGTCCTTAAATTACTTATAATATGATTTAGAGGTAGTTTGTAAAGTTTGAGGTGATTTGAAAGTCAAACGTGAAGAGACAACTAAGACGTTCGACGACTAGTCACCTACGTGCATTATGTCTCAATACGTGCTTATATTTGTACCTCATTAGCTTATGAAATATTAAAATGAGTTACAATGATTTTTATAGGAATTATATCGAGTTTCGTAAAGCTTGGAGGTCAAACGTCCAAGAACATCTAAGACGTTCAAAAGTTAGCCCTTGAGACGTTCAAGTATATCTTGATGGGACCTAGGATGTTTGGATGATTTTATTTTCTGTGTGAATTTTGGGTGAAAATTGCATGTAAGTTCCTTGTTTTATAAATGTACATCTTTATGTTTGAAACGTTCGGGTACAACTTCTCAAGATCCCCACAAAAGGGCCCATAAGAAGGACCCATGGGCTGTCGAGACATTGCCTTGGCAGTGTCAATCGACGAGCTCAATGCACATCCCGTTGGTTGACTAACGGCCCTCCGATGGGGAGGCGTTGATGTCACTTATCACGGGGAAGGCTTGACCACATGACAGCCTCAGACCCAATCGACGGAGGGCACAAAACCTCCTGTCAATGGACCAATGCCCAATCGATTGGGTCCGTCGATGCAGGCTTGTGCAACTGCTGCCTGCGCAATGCCCATTTAAGGGGTGAATGGTAAATTCACCCCATTCCCTAAACTGATTCTAATTTATATTAGTTAATGATTTTTGGGTGTATTTAAGAGATCAAACAGGTGAACCCATTCCCAATCCCTTCTACACAAAATAAACTTCCCCTCCAAATATCTTCTCCTTAGAAACCTCCATTGTTGGTTAAGCTCAAGAACAGCTTGGATCTTGGATTTACATGGAATAATCATCAAGTTATGGTAATCCTTCATCTGTAAGTAAACTTTCCCTTGGAGAGTTAATCTCAATGTTTTTCAAAGAAGATTTGTGATCAAACTTCTTCTTCTTTAATCTAGCCATGGGTTCTTTCTAAAAACATTTTTAATGGCTAAATCATGATGATTTGATGTTAAAGTTTGTTTTCACGTGATTTAAATCCAATTGGATTGTGAACCCATGTCCCTTCGTAAATCGATTTAGCCCTTGCATGGGCATTGTGATCAGGGCTTGTTTATGGTTGAATTGTGTTTCTCTTACGTCGAATTGTTCTATATCTATTGTTATTACGTGAATTTATGATTATTTGATGATGAAGGATCCATCTTGATCAGTGTATGAAGAATTGAATATGACTTACTTAGATTCCTATAAGTTCATTGTAATCTTGCCTCTATTAAGCATGAATGTGGAATTCGATTGTGTAGGGATGGTTGTATAAACTGTCTTACTTGGATGTTATTGACGAATTGTAAATAATTGATTCATGTGGATCAAGGTTGATTAGCCTATGATTCTTCTATGTTCCACTGATTTCTAAAGTAGCATGGTTATGGCAATTGTAGTAGGATTTCATTTAGATTATGTTGTTCTTAACTACTACCTTATATTGATGATATTAATGAATTGTTGGTATGAATTTTTGATGATCAAAGAAAAGGATTCTTGGCATGAATTTATCAAGGTTCTTCTAGCCTACAATTCGAATATTGTAATAAACATTATGTGATCTTAATTCTAGGGTAGATAAAGCATGAGTTAGACTTGATTATTAAATTTTTAGATACTGCCCTAGATTGACATTATTGATGAAATATTATCTATAATGCATGTAAGTGAAATTATTTAATGGTCTATGTCCTACAATCTAGCATGTTATTGATGTGTTGTATTATTTTGTAGCATAGCCTTGTAATAGTTTATGCATAACTTTGTATATGATCATTATGTTTTAGCTACTTCCCTATACTTGAATTATTAATGAAAGAGTAGTATGGTCAATGACTTCCAAAGGCTAAAGTATTGGTAAGAATTGCTCTACTATTCTACTTCTCAACATCTTTATAGTAATATTGATAAAGCCATGTATGGCATTATGTGGTATGGTCCACATATGATGGACGTGTTTACTTTATTGTCATTATATATGTTTTGACCATAGCCTTGAAGCAAAATTATGAATATATGAATGAGTGGTTATGATCATCACCTTATGTGTAATTTGTTCCTAGTCTTCTACTTTAGTTGTGAATCTAGGTTATGTTACAATTGTTTTGAGCATTTAAATGGTTATGAAAGATCATACGTAGGTGTTGCCTTTGACGAGGTATTAAGTATGAATGACCCCTACCAATGTATCTCTAAGTAAATGTGAATAGCTAAGATTTGGAGTCTTGAATGTAATGTGAAGATTGTCTTGACTCCTATCTTAAATGGTATTGTGTGGTCTATGCTTTGTTTTGAATTATGATCTTATGAGGATTGATGCCTAAAGATATTATTGATAGTCATTATGTGATCATGTTTACTAATGTACACACACACTCACACATTATGTATGCTTACAAGTAGTATAGGTCATGGTGTCTATATGAAAGCTAATTATCATATTCACTAGTGTCTACTACTATGCATGTTAAGATGATGTTTATGAAAGTATGATGTGTGTTTCCTTAACTAGGATGACTTTATAGGTGTACTAGTATTGGTAAGGGTATGAGACTTTGCCTATGTATTGCACATGTGTGCCTTGATATGATAGTTTCTAGTTTTGGTTTCTATGAGTATGAATATGAATGTATGAATTTTTCATGCGAAAGGTTTTCTCACATATATGTATACACACACACATGAATGTTGATCTAGTCAATACAGGAGCCTTGAAGGGTGTTCTCAAGTGTATGATAAAACTAGATAGTGCTAATGATATTTGCTATGTCCATATGAAGGAGTTTCTCACATGATATAGGTTGATGAAATGACTTCTCATCTATGATCTATTAGCTAAGCATATAGGGAGTCAATCTCCTAAAGCCTAATTTTATAAGTAATGTTAATGAAGGCTTTCAATAAAGGGAACTTAGCTTAACATAGAGTGAACTTGACCGTGGGAGGTGATGGCTTCCATAGAGGAAGATTCACCCTATAGTTCTATATGTGGTGTTGACTCCCCAAAGAGAGATACTCATCTAATAGATTCACATGAGAGGACGCCCCAATTGCCAAGTGTATGTAGAGGGAGAATACCTATCTCTTAGTTCCATAACTATGCTTGCCACATAGGATCTAGCAAATATGATATCAACTAAAATGTTAGCATGTGTTAATGTTCTACCTTGTCTAGGTAAGAACACCTTCCTTTGGTGTAAGGCTCTACAACACCAAATTCCATGTTTAGCACCCATGGTCTTAGTGTCGGTTAAGTCTATAATTTCTGTAAACTCAAATGGACAATGGAAGTAAATGACTAGGACCATAACTATGATGACTTAAGGGAGGTTACTTAGGATAGGTTAAAGTAATGGACCCATCTAGACATTGGGAAAGTAGATCCTTAGGAATTTCTACAAAGGTGTTCTAAAGTGTATGATTATGCTTATGTCTTTATGCATGATATTGTAGTATTGGTCCACTTGTTATGAAGATGTTCATGGTATGAGTCTATATGATGTGTACTTGTCTCTATATGCATAATGTTGGTCTGGATGACTACATGATAAAGTTCTTGTCTAGCTTGGGATGAAGTTGCCTTTACTTTTTATGTTGATGTATGAACTGTTAAGGTTTGTGGTCTCGTGAAGGGTTTACTAAGTATGTGTGAGGTTATGGGGCTTCACAATGGGGCTTCACATGTACTGGTAGAGTAATATTGGGGTCATGAACAAGTTCTTATAATAATTTATGTGAAGTGAAGTCATTATATGTGCAAATTGATGTAGCTTACTGTAAGGCCAATGAAGTCTTGACTTAGATGTGTCTTTGATATATTATGCTTAAATGATGATATGTGCTGCTTATATAGGTTGTATATATGTTTTATTGTGACCTTAAGGTGATGCATTGCACCAAATATCACTAGAGGGTTACTTGGGAGGTTAATGAATAAAAAGAAAGAACGCTCATTGTAACATAAAAGAGCTCACTGTAAATAGACCTAAAAAATGACTTAATTGCTATATGTGATTTTCTATGGTGTTGGGCTTTTGAATATGTCTATATGAAGTATGTGAATGATATAAATGTAATTTTCTAAAGGATTTATAAATATTTACTCAAAAAGGCATGATGTATGATTTCAAGAAAATGCCCCTTTTAAATGTATGTTTTTGCATGGTTGCCATACTTAGTGCATTCCTGTACTAATCTCATTCTTCTCAACTTTTTACACAAAGTGTACGTTATGGATTCTTAAAGGATGTCTATACAATTGAGGATCTTTATATGTGATTCCCAAGCTCAAGGAAATGGGTCCTTAAGTTCCAAGGATTCCCTACGTATGTTTACCGTAAATTATTTAAATGTTGAACAATTATCTATTATGTTTTAAGGTTCATGTCCCTAAGGTAATCTAACTTTGTTGAGTCTAAGATGGCAAAGATGCTTAGAGTCTAAGTATTTAATTTGATATTTTGAGTATATATGAAGTGAGGTTTCTAGCATATGAAGTGCTATGAAAAGTTTTAAAATTTCTGTTAAATTTACTATGACAATGCGATAAATAATATATATGGGTTTGTATAAGACCTACGAGAGGTAAAGTACGCCATGTTACTTCTAGGGGGTGCTTTGCGGATCTGACATCTTGTATGTTGTAAGTGTGGTACAAACCATTCCAAAAAGTATCGTGATGGTCAGTCAGGTTGTTTCAAGTGTGTGCAAAAGGGACACTTCATGAAAGACTGTCGTAAAAAAACAAGGTAGTGAAAATCCGGGCAACAGAGCCTAGTCTTCATAAGTTGCTCCACCATACAAGGTTGCACTTAGAACAGCTACTTCCGGCAATGGGAGAGGAGTAAATAGACTCTATGCAATCACGAGTCGCCAAGAGCAAGAGAACTCTCCATATGTTGTCACTGATATTATCTTAGTCTTTACTTATGATGTTTATGCTTTGCTAGATTTATGGGAAAGTTTGTTTTTTGTAACTCCTTATAATGCATATAAGGTTGAAATTCTTCAATAGAAACTTTATGAACCCTTCTGTGTTTCTACACCTTTTAGGGAGTCTATTCTTATAGAAAGAGTCTATCGTGATTGTCGTGTTTCTATCAATCAGAAGAACACCATGGCTGACTTAGTTGAGTTATACATGGTAGATTTTGATGTCATTGTAGGCATAGACTATCTTCATTCCTGCTATGCATCAATAGATTTTAGATATCAAGTGGTCAAGTTTCAGATTCCAAATGTGCCACTTATAGAGTGGAGTAGTTCAGCAGTTCCTAAGGGTCATTTCATTTTGTACCTTAAGGCGAAAAAGTTTGTTTTGGATGGTTGTATATATCACTTTGTCCGAGTTAATGACTCAAGTACTGAGGTACCTCCTGTGCAGTCAGTTCCTATAGTAAATGAGTTTCCAGAAGTTTTACTTGATAATATACTCGGTGTCCCTCCTGAGAGTGAAATAGACTTTAGCATAGACATTATTCTTGGTAATCTTCATATCTATATTCCTCCATATAGAATTACACTAGAAGAATTGAAAGAATAGTTGAAAGATCTATTAGATAAAAGTTCCATTCGACAAAATATCTCACCTTGGGGAGTTCCGATCTTATTTGTGAGAAAGAAAGAAGATTCACTTAGGATATATATAGATTTCAGCCAATTGAACAAAGTTACCATCAAGAATAAATATCCTCTTCCTAGATTTGATGATCTATTCGACTAGCTTCAGGGTGCTTTCTTCTTCTCAAAAATTAATCTCAAATCAGGCCACAAACAGTTGAAAGTTAGGGAATGTGATATTCCAAAGACAGCTTTTAGAACCAGATATGGGCATCATACATTTTTGTTCATGTCGTTTGGGTTGACCAATGTGCCTACAACATTCATGGATCTTATGAATAGGATCTTCAAACCTTATTTAGATATAGTTGATATCATCTTCATTGATGACATACTAATCTATTCAAGGAATAAAGAGGATCATTCCACTCATCTCGTAATAGTTCTTTAGACTTTGAAAGATATGGAGTTATATTCTAAGTTATAATAATGTGAGTTATGGCTTAAGTTTGTGGCATTCTTTGGCTGTATAGTTTCCAGCGATGTAATTTGAGTTGATAACCAAAAGATAGAAGCAGTTTGGAGTTGGCCTAGACCCACTTCTCCAACTGCTATAAGAAGTTTCTTGGGTTTCGCTGGCTACTATAGAAGGTTTGTTGAGGGGTTTTTGTCTATCTCATCACCTTTGACCAAGCTGACTGATAAGACAATTATGTTTCGATGGTCTGAAGCTTGCGATAAAACTTTCAGGATTTGAAAAAGAGGTTGAATACTTCCCCGGTTATGACCTTACCGGAAGTAACTTGGGGTTTTGTGATGTACTATGATGCATCTAGAGTTAGTTCGGATTGTGTCCTAATGCCAAAATGGCAAGGTTATATCTTATACCTCCAGACAATTGAAAGTTCTTGAGAAGAACTATCCAATCCATTTGTTAGAGTAGGCTACTATAGTTTTTTCTTTTAAAATATGGCGTTTCTATTTGTATGGCATTCATGTTGATATATTCACTGATTACTAGAGCCTACAATATGTGTTCACTCAAAAAGAGCTTATCTCACGCAAAGGAGGTGGTTAGAATTTCTCAAAGATTATGACATAAGCATTCATTACCACACAGGTAAGGGTAATGTGGTTGTTGATACCATAAGCAAGTCGTCTATGGGTAGTACCGCCCATCTTGAAGAAGAAAAAAAAGAAATAGCAAAAGATATGCATAGATTTGCATGCCTAGGAGTTTGAATTATGGATTCCACAAAAGGAGAAATAGTGGTGACAAATGGGGCGTAATCATCACTAGTGTCAGGGGTGAAAGAAAAAACAGATCAAGACCCCATTTTGCATGATTTGAAGGAAAATATTCATAAGGAAAGAGTATTATCTTTCGAACAAGGGGGAGGTGGTGTGTTAAAGTATCATGGTAGGTTATGTGTGTCAATGGTGGATGATCTATAAGAGAGGATCATCGAGGAAGCACATTGCTCCAGATATTCCTCCATCCGGGCTCCATAAAGATGTACTGCGATTTAAGAGAGGTATATTAGTGGAATGGTATGAAGAATGTATTGCTTAATTTAATGAAAAGTTCTCAATTTCCAGCAAGTGAAAGTAGAGAACCAAAGGCCTGGAAGGTTGGCTCAGAATATAGACCTTCCAAAATTTATGTGGGAGATACATAATATGGACTTCATCGCAGAGTTGGGTGATTGTTGATAGATTTACCAAATCATCCCACTTTTTGCCGCTAAACACTACTCATTCAGCATAAGAGTATGCAAAGTTATACATTCATGAAGTGTTGAAACTTCATGAAGTCCTAGTTTTGATTATTTCAGATAGAGGTGCACCATTTACTGCAATGTTCTGGAATTCCTTCCAGAAAGATTTGAGTTCAAAGTTGTACTTAAGTACTGCTTTTCATCCTCATATGGATGGGCAAGAAGAGCGTAATATACAGACCTTAGAAGATATGTTGAGGGCTTGTGTGATTGATTTCAAGGGGAATTGGGATGATCACCTACCTCTCATTGAGTTCGCTTACAACAACAATTATCATTCAAGCATCTAAATGGCTCCATACGAAGCTTTGTATGGGAGAAGATAAAGATATCTTATTGGGTGGTCCAAAGTTTGTAAAGCAGGGTTAATGGACAAGATCTATTTCACCAAGATATGGAGAAGGTTAAGGTGATTAAAGAGATATTAAAAATGGTGCAAAGTCATCAAAAATCCTACACTGATGTTAGGAGAAGTTTATTGGAGTTCGAATTGGATTATTGGGTATACTTGAAGGTTTCACCCTTGAAGGGTGCTATGATGTTTGGTAAGAATGAGAAACATAGTCCTCAATATATTGGATTGTATTGCATAACCAAGAGGATTGGAAATATAGCTTTTGAGTTAGAGCTACCACAAGAGTTGGCAGCATTTCATTCAGTGTTTCACATCTCTAAGTTGAAAAAAGTGCATGGGTGATCTTTCTTTGATTGTACCAACTGAAAATGTTGAATTTGAGGATAGTTTATCCTATGAGGAAATTTCATTTCAGATTTTAGATCCCCAAGTTTGCAAGTTGAGAACGAAGGAAGTCGCATCAGTCAAGGTCCTTTGGAGGAACCAATTTGTTGAAGAAACTACTTAGGAAACTGAAGAGGATATGAAGAAGACATATCCACATCTCTTTGAATCCCGAGAGGATGCAGATCAAGGTATTAGTTTTCTTCTTATTACTATCTAAATTATGAATAAACATGTTGTTACTTGCTTTTGTTTGATGGGTGTTGAACTTGATGTCGCTACCCTTAAGTTAAAGAAAGAAATCTCATTCGAGGATGAATGTTCCTAAGAAGGATATATTGTAACATCTCGCAACTTGAAATATCTAAGAATAAACTACGAAACTAAAAGTAATCATCTTTGAAATAAAAGGAAAAATCTGGAAAATTTGTCTAAGTTAAGAAAGTGAGTTTTGACTATTTTCAAACAACCATACTTTCTAGCTCAAGATGAGCTAGAGGTAGTTTCTGATATGGTTGTAAAGCCTTTGGGAAGATATTTCCAATATCGCCGAGTTTGTGGGATTTCAATATTATATGACTGAATTATTCCTTTTGGAATTTGGATTATTGGATTGAGGAAAGTTCAAATCTTGATTTAAGGAAGGGCAAACTGGTCTTTTCACCAATTATTTTCCTATTTCGTTTTTACGGTTTTATTCATGTAGAAGAAGTTTTAGATCAGTTTGGTAAATTAGAATTACGCTTAGGGCATGGAGAAGAGAGAGAAAAAGAAAGAAAGAAAGGGAGAGAAATCAACAATTTGCCAGGAACATCAAGATTTGCAAGTGGAATTCGTTGGGGATGATCCTTATAAAGGTATATGATATCTTTTAGTGTTTGTTCAGTTAACCCATAGACCAAAATTATTTCAATTCAGTGATTGGTGAGTTTTTTACATGTTAATACGTGAAGTTCTTGAAGAACATTGTTGAATTCTCGTTGCTTGAGTTGTTAAATGTCTAGTGTTGAGTTGATTCGTGTTTTCGGGTTGTTTTTAGAGTTAAATTTATTGGGTATTGAGAGTACTAATGATCCTAAGTATTTGGGAAACAACCATGGACGTTTAGAGGGTTTAGAGATGAAAATTGAAGGAAAAAAGTTGAGAACACCTCTGTACAGGGGTTGGGGCACCGCACCTCCCATAGTGGCCTTGGGCCGCCGCGCCAGCCAGAGCCCCCAAACCTAGCCTTTGAAATTTGGGATGTGGCTCACGCCTCTCAGAGCGCCAAGGAGGAAAATTCACCCCATTCTTACCCCATCTTTCCAAACTAGTTTTTTAGTGATGTATTGACATTTTCTAGTTGATTCTAATACTCTAAGGTACGTCTAAACATCATAAAATCATCCATAAACATGAGATCATGAACCTTGAATCCATAAACCAATTAAATTAAAGTTAAGATCAAAGATAAAGAAGTTAAGATTCAAGTCTAAAAGTTAAGAAGCAAGTCAAAGTAAGTTCTTGAAGTGTTCAAGAGTCTTTAACAAACATTTTAACTTTACTCTAAGTCTCAAGTTTCAAGTTAATCAAAGAGTAAAGAGTTGAGTTCATTTCTCAAAATTTATAAGGGAACTAAGTATTCTCTAATAGTTAAAAATATTTTTACATTTTGAGAAAGAAAGAGAGTTGAGACTACCAATAGAGCCTTTGGGATAGTTTATTAAAGAGGACAATGATTTCCAAGAGAGCTTTTAAAGCTAAGTTTGAGCATAGACTAGTATCCGTCATGGACAGAAGAAGGGTCATACTTTTTAGTTGATTCCTTAGTGATTTTTAGAATAGACTAGTGGATCCACTTTGTAGTTCAGATTCTATAGTGATGGCACGGTATAGGATGGTCCTCATGCAACATGGGGTAAGATGTTGTACCATAACTTAAGCTTATAGTGTTGGTTGCTGGTTCGAGAATTTCCCACATAAATTATATTACTTCATATATAAGTAATTTTTAGATTGTTATTGCATTTATTTAACGAACTAAGCTTTTTCAATATTTTACACGCTCTTATATATTGCATGTGTTCTATTGTTGTACATTAAGTTAAGTTATTCATGAGTTGAGTAGAGCCAAGGTAAGTTTTCCTTCTTACACTTTTTCAAGCTTAATTTGCTGTTAGCATTCCAACTCGCATACTCATACATTCAATGTATTGATGCTAGTTGGCCTACATCATAAGGTAACGAGGAACAACATCATCCAGCACCTCGTTGATCCAACTGAGCACCCAGAGTCAATGTGAGCCTCCTTGCATTCTAAAGAATACTTTTATTCGCTTTTAGTCTTTATTTTATAGGATATTGGTGGGATCTATCCCAACATCGATCTTAGTATTATAAAGGCTTCATAGACAGTAATTTTTTAGTCTCTCATCTTTGTATTGAAGATATTTTATTATGAGACTTGAGTGTCATTTTGGCAAACTTATTATTCATGCAGTTATTATACGAGATTGTTTTTATTGAGTTAAGTCCTTCGCTGAGTTAAGCATGTTAGAACAAGGTTCCGCTCGAGGCCAATAATGATCTTCGAGTGTCAATCCCGCTCAGGTTATAGGCTCGAGACTTGACAACCTTACCTTGGTTGTATTAATATGTTATTCTCCATCAATTATTGTACTTGTTTCCTTTTATAAACCACAAAATAGGATAGGAAAATCAACACAAGCATCACATGAAAATTAGGGAAAGAACCCAATCTTATAGCATGAAAGTTTTACCTTAATCTTTGTAAGAGAGAGATAATACCTTTGGTGACCACACCTATAGATCTCACTCTACTTCATTCCCTTGAATAACTCTCCAATATATTTAAAACCATGTACGAGAGAATGTGATCTTGTGACTGCTTTGAAAGAAACAACATGAAAAATACTAATTAGAACCTTAAATGGAATGTTTGGCGGCTTTTCCAACTTGAGAGAGATGACGGAATATAAGAGCTTGGGAGACTTAAAATTTGGATGAGAGAAAATGATATATTTGTATCACTTTTTTTTTTCTGGCTTTAGTAGGTTCTCTTTTGCCACCTCTCTTGTAGTTCATTTGCAACCATCATTTGTGTTTATTTTAAGCCATATTTAAGAAGGTGTTGCACATACTTTTTCCATTAAAATAAGGAAAAATAACTTAAATACACAACTATAAGTTTTATATTCTCTAATTTTCCCTTCTTTTTTTAAATATTACATAATTCCCTTTTTTTTAATTTTAATGTAAGTTTATAGATACATTACATTCTCTCTCCTATAATGCACATTACCCATTTTAATGCCTATTTTTTCTCCATAAAACACTCAACCTTTTAAATCAGTTTCTGGATTTTGATTTTTCTCCATTTAAACTCTCAACCTTTTAAATTAGTTTTTTGATTTTGAATTATTAATTTTAATTAGTTTTAAATAAAAGACCCAAATTTGAAATTTTGAATTTCAAAATTCAAAAATTTTGAAATTTCAAAAATCAGGACAACTTCTCTTAACTTCTCCCGTTTTGTTCTTACTCCATCAAGTTTCAGTTCTTTTTTTCCATAATCATCTTCCTTCTCTTAAAGATTACTTACTCCGCCATTGCAACTTCAACGTAAACCCACATGCTTAACAACTCCCAAAAATAAAAACCCTAAACCCCCAAGTTCAGTTACCGAAGAAACAAATTCCAATCAGAGGAAAGATTAAACGAACAACCAAAAAGAATTTGTTAATCTTCTTGTTCTTGGAGGCAAGCAGATGAAAATGAACAGTCACCTTACAAAAGGTTCAAATGATGTGTATATATATATATATATATATATATATATATATATATATATATATATATATATGATATTCACTTTCATAAATCAGTAAGGTATGTTTAGTTGATGTACTGATACATGTTTTGAAAATTGTTATAATGTATCATTCACTAAGTTTAATAAATGTGTCATCCACTGTACTTGATGATACATATAGAATCAATGTGTATATTGTTTAGTCGATGTTTCTGATACATGTATTAGATATGTATCACATGTTATAATGTTTTAGTTAATTCACTGATACATGTAGTAGGCATGTATCACATGTTTTTCATGTAGTATGAATTTCTGAAAATTGAAACCATGTATCAGTAAGTTATTAGTTGTTTTATTTAGTATTTATATTTCAATATCGTTATAGATGATATAATCTTTGATTTTCAAAATTTGAAATTAATATCCAATTAAGTGCTGATTTAATGCTGATTAATGATCTGTTACCACAAATTAAGCTGTTTTACTAACAACATAACTTTACTGTTTTCCCCCTATTTTTTCTCAACAGTTTTAAATTATCATGTATCACTACAGTCTAAAGTATCACGGCTCAACACATTTAAGGGATTTTTTGTAATTACAAACTTGTCGGGACAGAATGTAATTATTGAATTACACTATGGGATTCCTTAAATTTATACTTAAAATAATTTAGTGGGCTTGGACATATTGAGTCTTGGACTTCCATTCTTTTCAGTTTCCCCTTTTTTTGGACAGATTGGGCCTCAAATTGATCACATAATGTAGGCCCTCCATATGACTCATTATTTAAAGTAGGTGATGCACATACTTGGTCCATATATTTTAAGTAGGTGATTCACCTACTTGTCATCTACTAGCATAATTTAGTCAAGCAAGAAACTCACTTATTTTATAAATTTTATCAATCTTAGTTTATTTACAAGACCTTAACACTAATATGCACTTGACCACTTTAGATTTTAATACCAAATACCACATTTTACTATCTCGAGTTCAATTTTCTTTTTTTGAGTTCACTTTGTTGTATATGCTTTGAAAGGTAAAGGGTATTACATCTAACATCTATTTTCAAATAAAAATGATCATGATTCATCCATTTTCATCTTAAACAAGCGGCCAATTGGTTTAGTAATGGTCACGAGTGAATATAGTTGATCGAAAATAGTTATTTTAACAACTTTTCATATCTTAAGCTTATGATATCACCACTAATCAAACAATCAGAAGAGTTATCTTTATTAGTGAGAATTTAATAGTTAAAAATAATTGGAAGAGGTTTTTATACTGTAGAAGAGGATTATATGCAAGTGTAATAAGAATCATAGGAGCAACATGCCTAATATTTAATCATAATTCTGTCAACCAATTACTTTTAACATTCTTATTGCTCTAATCACATAAGTTATTCATTCATTGTCTTTTTTCTTTCTAAATTACAAAAATATTTCTTCAATCGATTGATTTCTTAATTAGTAATCACTGATAATCAATATAATAGATAACTAATATTCGTGAGATCAATAATTTAATTGATACAATATTTGACTAGTGTCAACTTTATTCTACACAAATGTTATATATGCCCCTTTTTATATTGTTGCCACAAATTAGACAATATCTTTATGCTATTTGTCACAATTTTAACATTAATAGCTGATTTCGAATTTCTATTTTACTCATTATTCAAATTAACTTGGTCCATATCACTCCTTCTGTTTTTGTATAGAATTATGGATGGTGTAAAATGAAAACAATAAAAATCTATCTATATATAAAATGAGAAGAAAAAATTATACATGTCAAAATCACATTTTTTAGTATTTTAAATAATTTTAAATAATTAATAATCTATAATTAATTAAAAAATAAATATAAAACACGTCAATAATTAGGATTAGAACGACACATGTCAACTCCACAAAAATAAAATAAAATAAAATAAGTAAATAAATTTTAAATAAACTATATTTAATATGCAAAAGAATAAAAAAGTGCCAATCGGCAAAAAACTTAAAATAGGTTAATATAGTTAAAATTAACTATCTTCCTCCAACCTCTTTACAGCAAAAATGAGATATCTTATTTACAATTGGGAATTAAAAATTAATTACAATAATTCTAACAAACAAGTTTGTATCACATTTTTTTGTATTATATTTGTTGAACTTCTATTTTTGAAATAAGTAATTTGTAAAATTTAATTATAGTTAATAATAATAATAATAATTCCTAAATCATTAGAAATATTTAAATTCTAAATTAATTATAATATTCAAATTAAATATACACTAATTAAGAGATTTATTTAATTGTTTAAATTTTTTATAATTAAAATTACATAAATCATGTGAAAATGTATTCAGAATTTTAAAATTATCAATTGTGTGAAAAAAATACAATTTTGTTGTAACTATCAAATTCAAAAAAAAATATTTTTAGAAGTTCCGTATTTAAAAGATGCGCAAGTGTTTTAAGCACAGTAACAGTAGTTTTTTTTTCTTTAAAAAAAAGTTACTGTTTAAAAATATAAGTTAGAATTTTTGAAAAATACACAAGTACCCCTTAATCTATGCTCGAAATCTCAGTATAGTATAATATAAGTGTATATATGAGATTTCGGACATAGGTTGAAAAATACTTATGCATGATCCCTAGAATTCAAAAAGATAAGCTAGAATTTACCTGTAGTTATTAAAACATAGAAGGAGTTACAAATAGTTATAACTTCTCAATTTTATCCTTATCAATTTTATCGATTATATATATATTATAATATAAGTTCCCATTTCCTCTCTTCCTCATAATTACATCCCCATGCACCATCATATATTTTCCAATTTTTCATATTAAAGGAGCAACTTAGTTTTTCTTTTCCACGTTATTATTTTTCATGAATTGCTCAATACTCAAGGGTAAAAAAATGTAACATTAAGTTGATGCACGTCATTAAATTTAATAATTAAGCATTATCATATTAGGAATCTTTAATTATTTTATATGATTGATAAGTCATTCTTTAAATAGTATTTGGAGAGTGAGACAAGGGCGGACTCACATGGTGATTTTCGGGTGCTCCAGCACCCATTAACTTGTACAGAGTTATATATACTTATATAGAAATTAAAGTATAAAACTAGTAGTGAGCACCCATAAAACTAATGATTTAGTTGGTGTGTTGGTTCCATGTTGTGCTTAAGGTTTACATTTTGCTTCTGTTCAAATCCCTATAAACACATTGTTTCTACCTTTTCAACTCTTAATACTACTTTATTTATTTAGTTAAGTAATTTATATATTTATTTATTAATTTTTGTCCTTAACCTATTTTTGCTTTCACATTGTCCCGACTTTACTTGAATTAAATTTTGTATTTCTCTTTCTACCTTCTAATTTTCAATTATACTTTCTTTTATTTATTTATTTATCTATTTTTCTCCTTGAACTATTTTTTCTTTCACATTGTACCGCTAGATTTTCTTAGATTAATTTTAAACAAAACGTTGCAAAATTAAAATTTTCTATATATTTTTACTCTAGTTTTTAGTAATTTTTTTCTACCGTATTTAAATATTATTTTGTGACCATGTTAAATTTTTACATTTATATTTTGTGATTGATAATTAAAGAAACAACCACGATCTTAGAATCCTAATTTATTTATTAATTTTTTTGCTATCGTATTTAAATATCATTTCTTATGACCAATGTTAAATTTATGCATTTATATTGTGTGATTATACGATCTTAGAATTTTTAAGTGGTCACTGTTCATATCTATTACGCAACTTAATTTTAAGAAATATAAAAAATGATGATTTTTCATGTTTATTTACTCTTTCTTTCTCGTCAACGACTCTAATTAGGGAAAATGAAAATGGAAGGAAAAATATAGTATTTTAGACTCTTCATTTAAGTTTTCCAACTCAAAAGCAGAAAAAGATCACTCTTCTCGTTGGTTTCCCTTTGTAAGTGAATGTATATTGTTTCTCCTCTTTTTTTTTTTTTTAACCAATTCAAAGAATTTTGATTGACTATTATTTATTTATAAAAAAAATAAAACACTCTCGTTGAGGAATTTTAGCAAGCAACTACGCTCGTTGGTTAATACAAATTTAAATTAAAAATGGTGAATATCCATAACCATGAAATCCTGAATCCGCCACTGGAGTGAGGCTATGAAAATATGTTATTTACATCTTTTATGTAAATATTTAATCATTATTTGAATCACTAAATTGGATATTGCAATGAATTTTGTTCTTAGTTTCAAATTATTATTTTGTATTGAATACCTAAAGTGTTGCAACATTTTTTAACTAGCCAAAAGCCGAATTTTT
This sequence comes from Solanum peruvianum, assembly GCA_027705065.1. Taxonomy (NCBI): domain Eukaryota; kingdom Viridiplantae; phylum Streptophyta; class Magnoliopsida; order Solanales; family Solanaceae; genus Solanum; species Solanum peruvianum. Next base: position 46,293,212 of record JAKWJD010001763.1, read on the forward strand.
TACCAAAATAATTTATTATTTAAATCAATTTACAACAGTAATATATTTTTTCAAAATTTTACAAAACTAGTATAAACGTTGTTGACAGTAACGTATTAGGCCATCTATTAAGAAACAGACCAAAACTAACGGGGGACGGCGTTAAAGTTATAATACGTTACTACAAATAACGTTTTAGAGTTTAAGTTGGAATACGTTACTGAAAGTAACGTTTTAGAGTTTAAGTTGGAATACGTTACTGAAAGTGACGTTTTAGAGTTTAAGTTGGAATACGTTACTGAAAGTAACGTTTTAGAGTTTAAGTTAGAATACGTTACTGAAAGTAACGTTTTAGAGTTTAAGTTGGAATACGTTACTGAAAGTAACGTTTTAGAGTTTAAGTCGAAATACGTTACAGATGGTAACGTTTTAGAATTTTATAACCCATCAGCCGCACTTTCCCTCACCTTCTAACCTAAAGAAACCCTATTTCAGAGATTTCCCCTTTTTTCATTCCCTCGCTCTTGCTGGTTGTCGTCGTTAAGGTTGCCGGAAAAGGGGGATTCACAATATTTCAGCGCCATAAGTATTTCGAGAGGTAGTTTCTTTGCTTAAGGTATGTTTTTCTTTACGAAGGAATTGAATTGAATCGTAAGTAGGATTCTATCTTGTATAAATTGAAGAATGTGCCAACCAACTCATGAAATTGGATTCCAAAATAAGTATAATTATATTAATCCTGAAAAAAAGAACTATAAAGCCTTCAGATTTGGAACCGAACAAAGAAATATATTGGTACTAGATTGATCTAAAGTCTTTCTATTTATCCAGCTAGAATTCAAATAGAATTGAAGGAAAATTAATGTGATAAGACAGAACAAAATTTTATTTGAATTCCAAGTTTTAATAGAAATTTTTTATTGACGAGCTACAGCAATTGCACCTATTAAAGCAACTAAAAGGATTATGGAAATAAGTTCAAATGGGAGAAAAAAATCTGTTGATAAATGAATTCCAATTTATTTATGAGTGTGTGACCATAGGAGCATAGACAAATGAGGAATGTCTTTATACAGATTTCAGAATATAAGAATTAATTTCCAATACCCAAAAATAGAAAAAATGTATTCACTCTTTTAATTTTCTTAATCTACAATCCTCAAATAATAAATTAGCTATCAGATCTTGACCATATGCTTAGAAGAATGAATTTTTTTGCTAGTCTTATGGTCATTAAAGATTTGAAACACTTTTTTTTTTTTAATTTTTCTAAAAGAGTGAGAGAAGGGGTTTTGTGGTTTTGTTGGGGAGGAAAGAGTCTTTAGATTTCTGTTGTGATTTGTTTTTTTTTTTAAGTCCCAAATATATTGCTAGTCTTATGGTTATTAAAGATTGAATTTTTCATAAAGGATTCTTGAAATTTTGTACATTTAATATCTGGTTTGTCTTAGTGAGTGAGTGAGTGATTACATTGATATGGGAATTGAAAGAGTCTCCTTTTATTGTGGGTCTGATCATTTACTTCCCAAAAACCATAAGTATTTCGAGAGGTAGTTTCTTTGCTTAAGGTATGTTTTTCTTTACGAAGGAATTGAATTGAATCGTAAGTAGGATTCTATCTTGTATAAATTGAAGAACGTGCCAACCAACTCATGAAATTGGATTCCAAAATAAGTTGTTATCTGGTAACTTGTTTTGTTTAGTTCGATTTAAGGATTGTTTCATGGTCACTGAACTCAGAATTGTTATTTAAAGTTGTAACAATTGTATATTGTTGAAGAAGATTGCGTAGCAGTGCATTGAGAGAATAACTATAGTCATTGTTACATTGTCTTTTAGATTAGTATATGTTTGTTAGTTAGTTACATAACATAATTAATTTGTTAGCCTAAATTGCTTAACTCATTAGTGGTTAACTTTGATTATTGTAATTAGCACTTTAGTCATTTATATAAATAGCCTACTGTACAGATGTAAACATATAATGAAACTATCTAATAATGATAATCTATATTCTTCTCTGTGATTCCTTAAATTTGTCTCATCTATTCAAACAATTCTCTGTAAATTTGATTCTTAACATATATCAACAAAAAGATTATACTCAAGTTCTATTGTTGCTTAGTGTAGTCTAAGATGGTTTGTCTTATACAACACACTTCCAAATTAAAGAGAATGACCTTAAAATTTTTAAATGTGATTTCATAACTTTACATCACTTTTGAAGTATGTCGCCAAGAAAAAACTACATAATAGTTCGGGCTAACATTTAAGTTTACTTTCATGTGTATTTCATAGGTATTTTTTATGGCTAATGATAGTGAATACAAGTTGGATCCTGGTCCATTGGAATCGAATGTATTAACGGGACAACTTACTCATAGATCACAAGATATATGGGAAGGAAATGTTAATATGATTCTTAATACGAGGAGAGAAGATGGAAATTTTTGGAAGCTCATAGAGAAATATCCCATCCATCCACGAGTTCTTGAAGTAATTAGGTTATCTGGATTATATGGTGTTTACAAATCTAATCGGCCTGCTATCTGGATTAGAGGTGTTTGAAAGTAAAAGAAATACATAATTAGACTACCCACTTAAATTTGATTTCGAGTTGGACATCGACGCCTGTCATGCCCAGTTTGTTTACACAATCCACAAGCCCGCCCATATGTTGCAGTATCACGATCCATCTCATTATGAATTCTAGTGGTCCTTGATCGATTGGGACGTCGATAGAATTCATTACTTCTCATTATAAAGCTTGGTGATGGCCAATATGCCTCGTGTCCAATCGGTGAGAATGACCCAGAATATGTTGTAACATAATTCTCTATTGTGAAATGCTCGCTGACAAAATTTCTAGCTAATGCTCCCATTCTTTCAGTAACCTTCATGACATGTGAACACGGGAAGTGCAAATTAGCCCATTTTTCACAATCACATTTTTTTTCACTTAATGAAATACAATGAGGATTACCACCAATACCATCAGTTTGTATTGATCTAACCTCATATACCCCTGTGGATATATTCCAATCATAAACAAAGTGTCTTTTTGAATTTTCATAGTTTTTCTCCCACTTCTTTTTGAAACTGCTTGTCCATAATTCCTTTTGCTCAACAAGTTGGTGAGTTTTTTGACATCTACGAGTATATCGTTCAACGGTTTGCTCCAATGAAAGTCTAACCATAGCAGTGACGGGCAAGCCTCGAGCTTTCTTTAGAAGTCCGTTGAAAGACTCTGAAAGATTTGTTGTCAGTACTCCCCATCTTTTTCCATTATCATGACTAACAGTCCATTTGTCCAATGGAATTCGCATGAGGTATTCATATGCTTCTCTATTTTCTTCTTGAATTTCCCACATCAAAGCTTCAAACTTCCTTACTTGATGAGTTGTAGCAGCCCTCCACATAAGATTACTGAGGTCCCTATTTGGAAATTGAGATTGAAAATTACTTTTAAGATGTCTCAGACAAAATCGATGAAAGGCCCGAGGTTCCTGCAATCGCCACAACTCCGATAAACTAGTCAAGATTCCTTTTGCCCTATCAGAGATAATACAAATATCTTCTCTATCTTTTATCACATGTGCACTCAATTTCCTAAAAAACCATTTCCATGCCTCTTTCGACTCTTTGTCAACAATACCAAACGCAAGAGGAAGAATGTTATCATTTCCGTCAACTCCAACAGCAATTAACAATTTTATCTCATATTTACCATACATATGAGTTCCATCTACTGAAATAACAGGACGACAAGTTTGGAACCCATCAATGCATGGCTTGAAAGCCCAAAATACAAACTTAAAAGTTTTTACCTCTGGTGAACTCATTGACTCTTCGTGTTTCCATTCCACAACTGTTCCAGGATTAAAGTATTGAAAAGCTGCAAAAAACTTAGGAAGCTCACTAAATGATTTCTGAAAATCACCATATACCAATGTAAATGCGCGTTGACGCCCAAGCCACGCTTTTCTATATGTTACTTGATGACCAAATTTTTCATGAACCTTAGACATGACATCCACTACCAACAATTTTGGATTTTTACTTATTTGATTTAAAAATAGAGATGCAATTAAATTGGTATCTAAGTTAGTGTGACCTGTTGTAAGTCCTTCAGTCTCACATCTATGATTATTAAAATACTTTCCTATCTTCCAAAGGCTACCTCCAACCTTACGACCTCGAAGAAACCATGGACAACCCAAAGAATCATAAAATCTGCATCTCACAGTCCATACGCTCTTAGTTGATATTACAATCTTAAATTCTTTATTTTTGCGCAAACTCCAAATTGTCACAGCCCGTTTTAACTTAGTTTTACTACTAAAATACATATTTTTTTCTAAATCTTTTTTTGCATCCTCGACCCAAACAGAACAACATTTCATTTCGGATTCACGAGTAGAGATAAAAATATCTTCCTCAGTCTCCATATTGTAAAGTAAGGTATATCATTATTTTGCATTTCATCAAATTGATTTTGAAAATTCACCGCACTTTCATTTTGAGGTAAATCTCCAATATCTTCATCGGATTCACTTTCAATGACTTTACTCTCTCCATCATCTTCTGAAGGTTCATCCTCCTCCGAATTTTCATCACTTCTTTGAGCATGTGCATCATTACACAAATCAAAGGTAGCTTCATCTTCTCTGTAAAAAAAAAAATTCATGAAATACAAAAAATGAAAATAATTAATTATTCATGCTATTAAATAAAATTAGCTAAAAAGATTATTCTACCTGAATTCATATTGATTGTGTATACTCTCAATATGTCTTTGACTACCCGAGCCTTCATCAAATGATTGATGAATACCATGTGTTGCAGTGCATGTAAAATGAAGCTGACTGAATGTGGCAAATCCATAATTTTGAGCCAATAAATTCATATGATAACCATGTTGATCATTCATTCGATACAGATTATCTTGATTTATTGGTCTAATCTTTATATACATCTCCAAAAGATCTATATCAATCTTGTTCAAAAATTTCTGAGGAATGGCAAAAAATTGTACCAAAGATTGGTCATTCTCAATTTTGAACTCAATAAATCTTATAACGTTACCTTGAAATGAGCATGGATATTTTCCAGAAATATCCAATTGAATATTTTCTCCATCAGTCCCCATTTTCTCATGCAACAATTTAATTAATTCAACGTAGTTGGTCGAAATAGACATGCTAACAATCATTCTGGCACATTCGTTATATCGAAATCCGTTTATTTCAGTGATTATTTCACCGCCCCAATACAAAGCAATCATCACGTTATCTTCAAAATTAGCCATCAAAAAATCCTACACACAAAAATAAGATGCATTATAGTTATTAAAAATATGTTATAAGTACATTACAATATATTGACAAGCCATACCTATTGAAATTTTGTGAGTATTGATTCAACAATAGGGCATATACGCAGAAGCTTTGTAGAACATTATTTGAATGTGCTAAACGTTCTACAAACCATTTCTTATAATGTTCTGTGGCAACACTTTAAGAATTTATTTTAAAGTTAAAACGTAACATATAGTAACGTTTTATTGGACGATCAAATCAGCAAGAAATCTTCACATACCCGTGACATGATAGAATCGTTACTTAGGATAACATTTTAGTCTTAAAACGTGACTCCCAGTAACGATTTAACGTCACATTTTGTACAAAGATTCTCAGGTGGCAGACCTGTGATTTGATTTGATATAATCGTTACTCCAAGTAACGTTTTATATGTAAAACGTGACTTCCAGTAACGTTTTATATGTAAAGAGATTCTAAGGTGGCAGGTGGCAGATTACAAAGATACGTTACTGATGGTAACGTCTTAAGCTTAAAATGTTACTGTCAGTAACGTAATGCTTCTTAACGCCGTCTACCAAATACTTTTAGTCTGTTTATTTTGTGAAAATGAAATATAGCCTAATACGTTACTACCAACAACGTTTATATTACTTTTGTAAAATTTCAAAGTTCCATATTATTTTGGTGAATTAAATGAAATAATAGATTATTTTGGTCAAGACTTCTAATATTGCGTGTGTGCGCGTGTGCATTTTTTTTAAAAAATAAGTCATGTTTTTAGTATTATGCAATAATATCAAGAAAGCAATATAAAGATGGACAAATTTGTGAGGTTATAATAGATTTATTTATTATAAAAATATGTAAAGAATAGTTATAAAAAAAATCTGATGGTATTTTATCCTCTTGAATTTTACAGGGAACACGTACTCACTGCTTGTTCCTCTATATTCGAACTTCAATAACAAATAATTTCACATAGTAATTTACTCGAAACTTTATATTATTTATAAACCTACAAATAACATAACGATTACAAAGTTATGTAACCTAAAAAATTATAAACTCTAATTCCTATCTACCGCAAGACAAAATAAACCGTTTTAAGTCTTCTAATGTTCTTCAAGTTCTTCAACTTTTCGAACAAGACCTACTCTCAAAATACTGATTGTAAAAAAAAACTCTTGTCAACATTCCTACAATATTTCTCTCAACTCATAGCACTCCCCAATGTAATAGTCTCGTGTTTTGATATTACTCTCAATGTAAGTGCACTAGTTTCTTCAAATAAACTATTTCCATATTTATAGATCAAGCACACCTGACTCACTTTTGCACTTGGCTTACAAAGACAAATTTCCATGCGGTTGTATCTTTAACTAAATAAGAAATAATTTTCCTTAATTGAATAACATAAATTTATGACATATGAACTTCTTTTACTACTCGTTTTGAATAAGCCACTTTGTCTCACATTTGCACAACCTGTGCTATGCTCTTTGACATTCTTCGAAACAATTAGATCTTTTGATCCTTACAAATTCCTCCTTTTTGAACGATGGTAAACAAATTAAGCTTTTGTATTGAATCTATATTGCGTTGAACAACATAACATGTGGACGCACATGTGTATGTTGTATGTAATGCAAGCAAGCTTCCCCCTTTTGACATCATACAAAAATACACAAAGCAGTATAACCAAATATATCAAAACAAACAAACCACAAAACCAAAGTCATTAGTTTACACAAAAGAAGAAACCAACTAAAAGTTATCACCCACAAAAGTTTGTAAAGCACATCACAACTATAAGAGGACTGCAATTAACACATGACATGTCATAAAGAAGTATTACTATCTAGAAGATGGTGCAAAAGAATATGAGGAGGGGAAACTCTTAGAGACCATAGCAGCGAGATTTTTCATATGAACAGAGTTGGAAGAGCGTTTTGTCTCTGTCGCGCCCCATTTTCGCAGAAAACGGGTTTTGTGCACGACCTAACAACTCTTTTGGGATTTCGAGTTTGGAGTCGCCACCTAACGAATTAAGGCGCGTTAGGGCACCTATCTAACCTATCTAAGTCTAACTAAGGTCAACGAGCCAGAGATTAGGGTAAGGGTTCAAATTACCTCGAGGGGAAGGTGTTAGGCATCCCTCGAGGTCCACAAGTGTAGGTCCCGGCCGTATCTCATGCAATCTATGTAGGGGTTACAATTAGCAATCAAAGTCACTTCATTTATTAATTTATTTAATCTTGCTAAGTGATATAAAACAATTAATACTATTTTATTATTTTTCATTAATTTGAGCATGCAAGGCTAGGTGATGACAATAAATAAACAAACAAGTTTTATTTTTATTTAAGCATATGAGACTAAGTCATAAACAAAATTTGTAAATATTAAGCAATTATTATGTTCGAAAGTAAAGTTTTGAAAATTGAGGAAGTTTTAAATATGATTTTTTTTTAAAAAAAATGTTTGTTTCTTTATAGGGATGATGCCACGATATTGTTGATCGCGCTCCTCCACCATAGAAACAATTTTGATTTGAGGTCGGTCTTAAAAAAATAATAGTTTATATTTTTAAAAAAATGATTTAAAAGATTTAGTTTGCATATAGGCACGTTAACATTTACATATAAATACACATAATTTCTTTTGAAATTCATGGGTAGGTGGTACTCCCGGGGACGCGTCGGGTTTTAAAATTGGAACTAGACCTCGTAGTTCCTTTGACTTTCCCACTAACGATAGGTTAGGAGAAGTGCTTATACTTTATTTTCAAAATAAACAATGTCATAATCAATCCAAAGTTTTAAAGGATGATTGAATAATGACTCTTAAGAAAATTATGTTGCAAAAACTTTGTATGTAAGAGAAAAAAAAACTAGTAGAACATTAAGGTGGTAAATTTATTGAATGCAAAGGTTTTGATATGAAATATTCAATAGCCAAGTAGTTTGTTAAATGCATGAAATAATTTTAATTTATTATCACTATTATTTTAAGAAAACAACATATTGCATCATAAATGCGGAAATTTTCAAGGGGACAAATAGGATTACTAATTAAATAATATTAACTAATTTTAGGGGGAGTGCACAAATATGCACAACAAATTTTATTTTTTATTATGGATATGCTAAAAGTTTAAGCCTATAGACATGGTTTCTAGGTGTCCAAAAAAAGAAAACAGAGTAACACATATATGCATGATTTTGTAAATCTAAATGATATGAACAGTTTAATCCTTAGGCATGGTTTCTACGTGACAAGACAATGCTAAAAAAGTTATAACATTTTTAAAACACCTAATCAGCCTACTAAATTATTACGATTTGATTTTAACATTCAAAAATTAATGTAATCTAGTTATTTTTTTTAGACTTATTAACAAAAGCGTCAAGCTAATTGAAAATTGGTTAGATTATAACACCTACAAACAATTATTCTAGGTGGTTAAAGATAAGCCTATAGGCATGATTTCTAACTTTTTTTAAAAAAAAATTACAATGAACAAGTAGCAAGTAAATCCCATCCCCCTAGACGATCCCCCAAATAAATTTATATATATGATCTATAGAGTTACAAATGTTACAACATTCGAACAAATAAAATAAGAAAGAAAAAAATATAGATTCAAATAAGCAAATAAATCTTTCTTCACGGTTAATCTTCAACTTGAACTTCAAGTTTGAAACCTGTCAAAGCAATAAAAAAACTACACAAGTAATCACATTTATTAGTCAAGGTGAGACATTATGCAATTGTTTAACAACTTATACATAACAAAGGAATAGAACAATGAGCTCACACAAATGTATGAATACAAAAATAATTTAAATGTTAATTCCGAATACTAACCGGTTAAATAGATTAGGAATGGTAGCAAAGAAAAAACAAGTTGATCCAACTTTTACTCGAACAAAAGCAAAATAGCAAAATAGCGAACAAGAGCACTTGAATGTTTACCGAAATGTTAATGTATTTAGAGTAGCAAGAGAGCAATGAGAGAATGAAGAGTGATAAGAGAACTTGTGATTGAGAGTGAATGATTGTATGAGTTGATGAAATAATGAAGGGAGGGGGTCTTATTTATATAGCAAAGAGGGGGAAACAAATAAGGAAAAGAAATATTTAAAGGAATCAAATAAATATACTGTTTTCCTTATTATAAAAGAGGACCAAATCAGAAAGTTTTAAGATATTTCATTACCAAATATAAACAAGTAAGAATAAATCAATTAGGAACAAATAATATTTTCCTAAAATAAAGAAAAGCTAAATCAAAAAAAAATTTTGTTACCAAATATAAATAAATAAAAGTAAAATATTTTCTTTAGATGAAGAAGAGCTAAAATAATATTATTTTACCATATATAATAGTAAGAAATCAGTCAGTTTTTGAATAGGAAAAAAGGATCGATTGATATTATTATTTTTATTTTAAGAAAGCCAAATCAGATTTGGTTTATTTTACAAAAATATATGAGCAACTAAAAATAATTAAAGATGGAATGCTAAATAGAAAAAAAAATGGCCAGCACTTGCCAAATATACAATGAGTAAGAAATATGCCATTTGATTAAGATAAAGAGATATTAATAAGGTCATAATATATCAAATCACACAAACAATATATTAAAAGAAAGACATATTAACATATAATTGAAGAAATAAAATATTTACATACCTACGTATACTGATTCCTGGTATCTGTTGCCTTATTAATATACGTTACTATCTAATCACTTTGAGAAATCGAATGCACCATAATTATAGCAAACAGAATGAATTTAGTAGCATAATACTTGATTGATTTTCTGAGGAGGTAAGAGATTGCAATCACTAATAGAAGACAAAATCAATTAAAAAAAACCAATTGAACTGAATTATGCATCAGATAACAAATCATGACTAGCAGCAAGCAAATTCATATTAACAGTGGACTCATCTATATGAGTACAGATGAACAAAAATAATTAAGCAAGTTCTGGGAAAATAGAAGAGTCACATCAGAAGACAGAACATATTTCAATTTTGCGAAAAGAAAAAGTTAGAGCAAAAATATATAAAAATATAAATGCATCAGTTTGTATATCATTGCCACGCTTAAATATGATTTTGTCATATACTTAATATGTAAAATCAAACTGAACTCAAACAAAATGAGAGTTTGTTAGCAAAAATGAGATGATAATTGAAAGAGGGAACGAACATGAATGGACCTGTTGAAATCCATCTTCTAACACGAACTTCGTTGGAGATGAGAGGAAGAGAAGACGCTGACACTACCACTGGTCGTCGTCCGCTGCTCTCCTGGAGAGAGGAAGGGGGGAGGGGAGCGGCTGCAGTCCGTTGTTGATGCTGCCGGTCGAGATGCTGCATGTCGCGCTTTGTTGCAGCTGCTGGTGGTTTCCCGTCGTGCTGTCCCTGCAGGAGAAGAAAAAGGGAGGGAAAACAGAAAGGGGAAACGGGGGGAGGAAGAGGAACGATAGAGAGGGAGAGGGGAAGAGGGAGACGATTGGTGCAATGGAAAGAAGATGGAGAGAAAGAGGGAGAAAGAGGCGGCCGATAGCTGCTGGCTGGCCGGGGGAAAAAGAAGAGGGGTCGCCGAGGAGAGAGAGGGTGAGGGGAGGCGGCTGCCGAAAAAGAATTGGGAGAGAGAGGGAGAGATGCGGCGGCTGGTGAGGAAGGAAGAGGAAGAAGAATGGGTTAAAATTTTAGGTTAGGTTCTTTTAGTTAGAATAGGTAGATTAAATATGAACCATAGGATTAGTTTAGATGGACGATTGAGATCAAAAGATCAAGTCTTGAAATTAGATTGGCAAAGATATGGAATGGATAAAATTGCAATTACATTGACTAGAATTGAAATGAAAGAGCGGCTATAATTGAAATAAAATTTGAAGTGGAGTGGCTAGAATTGGAAGAAATTAGAATAGAATAGGCTAGAATATAAATAATTTTTAAGGAAAGTGTAGGAATTACTATTTAATTAAAATACTACATACATTAAAATATCTTTATATAATTGAAAATCATTTATATTTTAAAACATTTGAAATTCATTAATAATTTTAAAATATAATAATATTTACAATAATTTTATAAAGTAAACGATACTAAAATATATAATTTTGAGAAAAATCGACAAAAACTTCACAAACTTTAAGTAAATTTTAAAATACGCATTTAATCAAATATAATCCTAAAAATGGTTAAAGGTCGGTCAAAATTGGTAGTCAACAGCTGCCCCTTGGTTGATTGAGAATGAAGAATGAATTGTCAGGCAACCAACGTTGACTTAGTAGCCGATTTTGTCCGACCGACGACAGATGTAGTGGATCAATTGAAGCGAAGTAGAGTTGAAAAAAGGGTACGACCGAGACTTTGGTTTTAAGTCGCCTACATATCTCTGGTTATACGAGAATCAGGTCATGTGTAGTTCTAGATTCAAGAGCAAATGAAACTCTTAAAAGTTGAAAGAGCGCTAAGGGATTTGAAAGACACGATATCGGCTTGAATGGATAAGAATAGAGTAGCGAGAAAAGAGTGATTGAGAGGCTAGAAGAGCGTGATAGAGAAGCAGAATGATAGAGTTAGGATATAAGCATTTGAGCAAGGTTCGGAGTATTAAAAACGAAGAATTGATAGGGTCCTCGTTGTGATAGATGATAGCATGATAATTGTAATCAAGGGCGATAGATCATATCTGCAAATTCTAGATAAAATGTTAGCTTGATAAAGTATGACCAATAATAATAAAACATGAGTTCTAAATAAATGACAAAAGGTGATAAGCGCGTATCTGTTTTGAGACGTAGTGAAAGCTTTGATAGTCTTTGACCCATCTTTGAAGAATAACATCAAACTCCAACAGATTTGATAGTATAAAGATACAATAATTTAAGAAAAAAAATCTTTGGTTGTTAGGAGAGTCTAAACGTCATTTTAAGGCGGACGAGCCTAAGTGTTATTTTAAGGCAGACGGCCTAAATATTTTATAAAGCGGACGAATAAATGTCCTATGAGGCGGACAAGCCTAAATGTCCCTTTAAGGTGGACGACCTACATGTCCTATAAGATGGACAAAACTAAATGTCGTTTTAAGGCGGACGAGCCTAAATGTCCTATTGTAAGGTGGACGAGCCTAGATGTCGCATTGTAAGGCGGACGAGCCTAGATGTCGCGTTGTAAGGCGGACGAGCCTAGATGTCGTATTGTAAGGCGGACGAGCCTAGATGTCACATTGTAAGGCGGACGACAGTAGGTGATAGTGGCGAGTTGAATCCGAGGATATCTTCATGGTAGCCTGAACGATGGATGAGTAGCGAAACGATAGTGCGAGTAGTCAAGAATTTGTCGAAGCCTTTGTGTGTAAGCAAGGGAACAGCCGTTCAGAAGGCGATTTCGTCTGTAATCTGCATAACTGTAACTTGTAATAGAGTAATTAGAGCAGAATAAGAGGTAAATGTAAACATGATGCAATTTCCCATATTGACCATGAATGCTTGCCTTAAGACCATGCAAAATGATGTCTTAGGCTATGATGTCTAGGCCATGATATGCGAAATGTATCCTCAGGTCATGAAAATGTTTTCTGCAGGCCATGAAAATGACGCCCTTAGACTATGACACCTTCGAATCATTATAGACAGAAATTAAACCCTTAGGCAATGATATGATGTCCGCAGGCTATGCAGATGATGCTTTTAGACTATGATACCTTAGGGACATGGTAAGCATAAAATAAGGCCATGACATGAAGTCCGCAGGCCATGAAAGATGACGCCTTTGGAGGATGACGCCTTTGGAATATAAATAATGAGTAAAGAGAGCGTATCTATTTTTGACATCTGTTGATATTTATGACTTGATTTGATTCGGGCACATGTTAACCTCGAGCACGATGCAATCTTGGGCTTATGCAAACTTCGGGCACAATGCAGTCTCGGGCACAATGCGATGATGTATTTCTTCGGGCACATGCAATATCGAGCACATGTAATGATGCATTTCTTCGGGCACATGCAATATCGAGCACAATGCAATGATGCACTTCTTCAAGCACAATGTAATATCGGGCACATGCAGTATCGAGCATATGTAATGGTGCATTTCTTCGAGCACATCCAATATCGGGCACATACAATGATGCATCTCTTCGGGCACATAAAATATCGAGCGCATGCAATAATGCAATTCTTCGAGCATAAGTCAATATTGAGCATATGCGATGATGTATTTCTTTGGGCACATGAAATATCGAGCACATGCAATAATGCATTTCTTCGGGCACATGCAATATCAAGCACATGAAATGATGCATTTCAGCATTCTCGGGCATATTATAATGATGTAGTTCTTTGAGCATAGTGCGATATCAGGCGTAGGTGCAAATGATGCAATATGGGGCATAATGTAATGAGTCAGCACAGCAGTTGCTTGAGGTCATACAGTAGCTTGGGCGTCCGCCTTATTGGAAGGATCGAGTGTCATTTATCGGGCTCAAATGTGGTAATGTTGATTGTTGAAGTTGCCTTTGTATATGTACCTGTATTTTCTACATTCAAAGAAAAATAGTTAGTTTAAAGGGGGGAGGTTGATCTGTATCCATGATTTGGCGCAACGTGCTCCTTTGGATTGCCATCCACACCTCTTCGAGCGTTTGTTTTTTTTTTTATAAAAAGGAGGGAAAAACTTTGAAAGATTTTGAAATCATCATTTAATAAAAGCTGATGTCGAATCTTTGACCATGGCATAGGTTGAGACTTTACAACATCTGACTCAAAAGTGGAGCTATCATTTGATATTCTTTGTAAGCTGACTGCTTGTTGAGGAGAACCTTTCGGTGAAATTTTTGAGTTTACTCAAAAATTCTGCCCCAGTATGAAGATGTGCCAGGAGAAATCTTGATAGAATTTTTTAGATCCTCTCAAAAATTCTGCCCAGTTATCAATAGAAAAGGGGAAAATGAAAGTTTTATTTATAATAAGACCGAACCCCATAGGAGCGCCTATGTATCCCCTCTTAAACAGGAATCAGGTCTGACGTAGTTCCAAATTACAAAAAGCATGAATCAATCTCTAGATGTAATACTTTTTCAAAAAATCTGAAATGATAGGTTTTGGCCACACTTCTCCATCCATTTCTGCAAGTATGAGGGGCCCGCCTGTCAGTACTCGAGAGACTATGTACGGACCTTACAAGTTTTGTGAAAATTTACCCTTTGCCTCGACTTGATTTGGGAAAATCCGCTTCAAAACCAGTTGCCCAGGTGAGAAATGTCTGGGTTTAACCTTCTTGTTGAAAGCTCTGGCCATTCTATTCTGATAGAGCTGACCATGACAAATGGCGTTAATTCTTCTTCTATCTATTAATGCCAAATTCTCTGCCCGACCTTGTATCCAGTCGGCATCACTCAACTTTTCTTCTTAGATGATCCTTAGGGAAGGTATCTCTACTTTGGCGGGTATCACAACTTCAGTGCCGTATACTAAGAAGTAAGGTGGGGCCCCTGTGGATGTTCTGATTGTGGTATGATACCCCAGAAATGCGAAACGTAGCTTTTCCTGCCTGTTTTTGTGATTATCGATCATCTTGCGCAATATCCTTTTGATGTTTTTGTTTGCTGCCTCAACAGCCCCGTTCATCTGTGGCTTGTATGCTGTAGAGTTTCGATGACTGATCTTGAACTTCTCACACATTGATCTCATTAGGTCACTGTTTAGGTTGGTGCCGTTGTCGGTGATAATTGACTCAGGAATTCCAAACCTACAAATAATGTTATTTTTGACAAAGTCATCCACAACTTTCTTTGTCACTGATTTATGGGAGCTGGCCTCAACCCACTTGGTGAAATAGTCAATTGCGACAAGAATGAATCTGTGCCCGTTGGATGCTGTTGGATCGATTGGACCAATGACATCCATGCCCCATGCTACGAACGGCCAAGGTAAACTAGTGACATGGAGTTCGTTGGGAAGTACTCGAATCATATCTGCGTGAGTCTGACATTGACGACATTTCTGGACGTAGCGAATGCAGTCTGTCTCCATAGTTAGCCAATAATATCCTGATCTCATAATCTTCTTTGCTAATGTAAAACCGTTCATGTGAGGGCCACAGGTGCCTGCATGTATCTCTTCGACCAGCCTGCGAGCCTCTCTTGCTTCGACGCATCTTAGAAGCCCCAAATCGGGAGTTCTCCTATAGAGTATTTCCCCACTTAAAAAGAATTGGGTTGCTAACCTTCGAATTGTACGCTTTTGTACACTTGTTGCATCTTCTGTTTATTCACCACTCTTCAAATATCCTCTAATGTCATCGTACCAGGGCTTTCCATCAGGCTCTTCCTCAACATGGAAACAATAAGCTGGTACATGTGAATGTGAATAGGATCGATGTAATTGTGATCAGGGTGTCGAATCATAGAAGACAGAGTGGCTAAGGCGTCTGCGAATTCATTTTGGACCCTTGGTACATGTCTAAATTTGGTTTTGACAAACCTTTTACATAGCCTATGCACGCACTCCAAATATGGTAACAACTTTCGATTTTATGTTGCCCAATCACTTCGAACTTGATGGATCAATAGGTCTGAATCCCCTATTATTAGCATTTCCTGGACATCCAAGTCAATCGCCCGTCGGAGACCTAGTATGCAGGCTTCGTATCGGCCATATTATTTGAGCAAAGGAATCTAAGTTTTGCTGATACGGGATAATATTGCCCGGTGGGTGAGATCAAAACACCCCTGATGCCGGATCCATTCAGATTTTTAGCTCCATCAAAGAACATTCTCCATCCATCATATTCTTCATAAAATGTCCTTTCCCACAAAGGCCACCTATTCATCTGGGAAGTAGGTCTTCAACGGCCTGTAATTATCCTCCACGGGATCCTCTGCCATGTGGTCTGCTAATACCTGTACTTTCACTGCTTTTTGCGTGACATACACTTTGTCTAACTTGCTCAACAATATCTGCCATTTTGCCAGTTTACCTGTGGGCATGGGCTTTTGAAAGATATACTTCAAAGGATCCATCATAGAAATTAGATAAGTAGTATGCGATGAGAGGTAATGTCGTAAATTTTGGGCGACCCATGTTAGAGCACAACAGGTACGCTCTAATAAAGAGTATCGGGCTTCGCACGATGTGAACTTCTTGCTCATATAATATATTGCCTGCTCCTTCCTCCCTGTTTCATCGTGTTGTCCCAAGATGCAACTGAAAGCATTAATTAATACTGAAATATACAAAAGTAATGGTCTACCTGACTCTGGTGGAACCAACACAGGAGTATTGGATAGATATTCTTTGATCTTGTCAAATGCCTGTTGACATTTGCTTGTCCATTTCACCGCAGCATCCTTTTTCAACAGCTTGAAAATAGGTTCACAGATGACAGTAGACTGAGCTATGAAACGACTAATGTATTTAAGTTGCCCTAAGAAACTCATTACCTCCTTCTTTCTCTTTGGCGGGGGAAGGTCACGAATGGCTTTGATTTTCGATGGGTCCAATTCTATACCTCGATGACTGATAATGAAACCTTACAGCTTTCCAGTAGGCCTACCAAAGACACATTTTGCCGGATTTAGTTTCAGATTGTACTTGCGTAGCCTGGCAAAGAATTTCTGTAAGTCCTCCAGATGATTTGAACTTTCCTTTGATTTGATGATGACATCACCCACATAAACTTCAATTTCCTTATGGATCATGTTATGAAACAAAGTAGTCATTGCTCTCATGTACGTAGCCCCTGAATTCTTTAACCCAAAAGGCATCACCTTGTAGTTATAGACGCCCCACGGCGTGATGAAGGCTGTTTTCTCAGCGTCGTCTTTGTGCATCTCAATTTGATGATAGCCGGCAAAGCAGTCCACAAATGACTGAGTTTCGTGCTTAGCACAATTGTCAATAACTATGTGTATGTTTGGTTAGGGAAAGTTATCTTTAGGGCTAGCTTTATTGAAATCTCGGTAATCCACGCAAACTCTGACCTTGCCGTCTTTCTTGGGCACTAGAACGACATTTGCAA
>JAKWJD010001763.1:46310662-46407901 GCA_027705065.1 Solanum peruvianum
GATTTCTCAAGTTCATTTGGAAGGTTTGATGAGATATTGGGACTCTTAAAAAAATTATCAGCAAAAAACTCGAAGAATAAAATGTCATGTACTAATGGAGAAGGTCCTTCCTTACATACTGGAGGATTGGTTGCATTTGCTGAGTACAAAAGAAATGTAAGTAATTCTTTATTTTTGTTTAGTTTTTATTATTATTAGTCATATGTTATTCTATATTTATGTTGAAAATTAACAATATATTTGGTTGTAGAAGGAACTAACTGGTAAAGAGCTTCGAAATGATGAATTATTTCTAAAGACTCACAAAACCAAAAATGAAAAGAAGTGGATCAGTGGTAAACCGGAAAGGATGTGGGTATGTTTTTATCTCATTTCATCAGTGATATTTATTCTGAAAGTTATTTTTGTTTAAATTTAAATCCATGTGAATTGTTTTCTAAGAAGCAAAAACAATTGCTCTGTTATTGAGAATTTTTCCTTTTCATTAATTCTTGAGCATAATGCAAAGAGAGTGATTTTACATTTGAAAGAACTTCAAGTATATTTGGTTTTTAATTAGTAGTGGTGTTACGTGCACTTGTTTTGAGGGTGAACAATTTCTCCAAGAAAGTGATTTCACAAGAATAAAATTATCCATGCTATCATTCTACTGGGAAATTCCAATTATTTAAATGTTGTTTGAAAAACACTTATTCAAGAGTTTTATGTCTTCTAGATGTCTACTTTAATCATAAATAGAGGTGACACCTTATTCTGAAATCTGAAATGTCTTTGTGTCTACTAACTGCATTGCGGTGCTCAATAATAATTCGCAAGTGATTAGAAGACCTATTATTCTTGAATTGAGACGTCAAGGTTCCGTATGGTATCACCCAAGAATCATTACAAAGAAACCCTGCCAATTCTACTCGATATGAGTTATTTGTCCAAGAATACCTTCTTATGTAAGATTTAAAACATTTATTACTTTTCGGAAGTCTTGTTTCAGATTCAGCGACCTGTTGGCCCTCCATTATTTAAATCTCCACAAAAAACCAAGGTTCAGTGATGGTAGGACCTATTCTAAGTAATTAATGTCTTAAGCTTCTCATCTAATTTACTCTCTAGAATTTTCAGCATAGATCATTGTTAGCAGACACTGAAAATTGGGAACTCTTAGGGTGTGTTTGGTATGGAGGAAAATGTTTTCCATGGAAATGTTTTCCTAGAAAATGATTTCCTGTAAAGAAGTAGATTTTGGACTTATTTTCTCATGTTTGGTTGGTGACTACAAAATATTTTTCGGAAATGATTTTTAGTGTTTGATTTATGAATGAAAAATGTTTTTTCAGAGACATGTTTTAGTTTTACTAGAGTAAAAAATAATTTATGACATTGAAATTATTTTTTAAAATCAAAATTATTATTTTTGGGGTGGTGGTGGGGGTAGTGGGTGGGGGAGGGGGGATGGGGTAGGTTTGAAAAAATAAAATTGATAGTATTTTTAAAAAGCAAAATTTTTGGGGGGCTGGGGTGGGTGGGGGCTGGCCGGGGAGGGGTTAGGAGTTTAAAAATAAAAATTTAAAGTTAAAAATATTTTTAAAAAGCAAAATTAATTTTTTGGAGAGGGGGCGGGGTGGGGCCGGTGGGGGGAAGGTCAAGAATCAGGTGAAAAAATAAAATTTTTGAAATTGAAATTTTTTTTTTTAAAATTGATGTTTTTCACAAAGAAAAAATGTAATTTGAAATTTGAGGAGAGTTATGGAAAATGTTTTCCTTAATTTTTGAAGGGAAGTCATTTTCCTTAATCTTGAGGAAAATGAGTTGATTTGGAAAACATTTTCCAAAACTTTTGTCCCAACCAAACATGGGAAAATTGGAAAACATTTTCCAGAAAATGTTTTCCTTCATACCAAACACACTCTTAATTTCTACCTTTAGATGCATGAAATGATCATGTCTAGACTTGAAGGACAAGGGGTCTACTATAAATAGTGTAAGGGCTAGTGAACAAGACCTCATCTCTATCGTTTTTGCTTATGAATTTCACGATTTAACAGCCTTTCTCCTGCCTTGTTTTGACAAAACTCTTTCCTCTTGCTCCTATTTAGAGGTTGAATATTTATATCCTCATCAAAGGTGCATATATGACCAATTCTTCTACATTTCTTTACAAGATCATGTCTCCAGACTTGACGGAAAGGGGTCTACTATTAATTGTAAGGGCCAAGGAACACGACCTCATCTCTATCGTTTTTGTTTTGAATTTTCACTATGTAGCAGTCGTTCACCGGCCTTGTTTTGGCAAAACACTTTCCTCTGTATCCCTCTTATTTGGAAGCTAAATGTTTCTATCCTTATCAAAGCTGCATATATGACTAAATCTCGTGTGTTTCTTCCAAAATCATGTGTCCAGACTTGAAAGATGAGGGGTCTACTATTAATAGTGTAAGGGCCGGTGAACAGGACCTCATCTTTGTCATCTTTGTTTTTGAATTTCACTATGTAGCATCCTTTTCCTGCCTCTATTTGAAGAAAGACTATCATTTTGACCCTTTATATTTGGAGGTTGAATGTCTCTAACCTCATCAAATCTGCAAATATGACTATATCTTGTACATTTGTTACGAAATCATGTGTCCAGACTTGAAGGATGAGGCGTATACTATTAATAGTGTAAGGGCTAGTGAATAGGACTTCATATCTATCAGTTCTGTTTTTTGAATTTCGCTATGTAGAAGCCCGCACAATGGTTATATAACTCAGGTACATCAACAAAATTTCAGTACCCAAAAATATAATAATTCATGTAGGAGAGAGCAGGTGCTTCACCAAACATATACACCATTAGGGAATTTTCCCATTTATCAGTCTGTTTTTCTATTTTTGATGCCTCTAGTACAAATACTGGTCGGCCATCAATCATATTGGGTGGTTATAGGTAAAGGTATACCCATGGTGGCAGTACAATTCAACATGAATAGGTTTTTCCAAGCTTTCTTCCCATCTGTATATTTCTTAGTGAACTCATTGTATTTTTGTTTCTGCACCAATCTTATTCCACCTTATGGTTTGAGTAAAAAACCTAAATAGTTTTAATAGATCATTTAGGAAAGATGTTCACTTTATTAGTTCATATCGGCTTTACTGAATTAACAGTAAGTTTTGTTTACTTATTTATTTATCGAGTAAACCAAAATTCTTCTTTCTGTAGTAATCTGTGAACATGTGTATCTTATCTAGTTCGGAGAATGATTCTTGCTCAAATTATTTGTTAGAAGATTCTTTGAATGCTAATTGTGCATCCTCCACTTCTCAGAATCCTTCAAGTATTCCTAGCCAACAAATATTTGAAACTTTTCAATTTCAATAACTTCTTGTCCGCGTGTTGCAGCAATAAATGAAGAACATGCAAGAGCATATGCAAATGGATATTCAGGAAAATATGGAAGCTCAGGTAAATATTGTGGTTCCTTTTGTTGTGGCTCGGATGCTTGTTTTCACTCTCAACAACCAACAAATGGATCTGGTTCTTCCCTAAACGCACCTTAGATAATTTTTGTTTCTTACTTGTGTTTTAAGATATGTTTTTGCTAGTACACATGTACTTTGCTATTTTAGAAATGACAATATTATGATTATGCTTATTTCAAAAATTTGATTCGATATAACTTTGTTTTTCATCTTGTCTCAAATATAGAAAATTATATTTGTATTTTGTCATACAATTTCTAGCTAGATTTAACTAAAAAAAGAAAATATCCCTACCTATTTTTAGCTAGTCATTCAGTGAAGAAAATTTTCCAAGAAAACCTTGAAAAATGACAAGAGAATTTGTAAGTTTAGCTAGGGTAATTCCTTGCTAAGTCATGATAAAGTCAACACTGACCAAGAAAAATTGGCTATGAGTTTAGCTAGCATATATCGTAGAAACATTTTTGCTACGGAAAAAGCATATCAACGATATTGTAGCTAACTTAGCTAGGAAATACATAATCTTCTAGCTAAAATTTAGCTAAGAGCTTATTAGTTGTGCTGGTCTGCTATGGTCATTTTCCTAGATAAATTGACCGTAGCTAGGGATTTTATCACATTAGATAAGAAATATATTTTTAGCTAAACGCTTGTTCTTTTGTAGTGACACACCATCCTTACACGTGGAGGCTGGTAAATAAATTAAACTCACTTATTCATGATCTATGAAAATGCACCTCCTAGTATTTATTTGTACTTCTATTTTCATGCCTCGTCCAAAGATTTGTATATTTCCTTTTATATTAGAAAACAAGTTGCTCATGGATGCATTTTCCAATTCATAAATATATGTAAGAAACTTTTCCCCAACCCCATAACAATATATTGGGAGTATGCTTGTAACAAACTGATCCATCATTATTCAAAGGACATCTCGCGCGGCGTCCCAATATTTCTTTAAAAATATGTGACAATTTAAAATTGGGATGACATGAATAAAAACCCTAAGAATTAGAAAATTAGACTTCGATCGATGTTATCCCTCCATAGTAAGAATGACAGCGTGATAGCCTCTATGGAGGGATCAACAAGGAAGAAACTCAAAAATGTATTTTTTTAGTTGTTCTTTGTCTCTCTAGTGGTAAAAGAGCTGATGGATATGTTGAGTCTTGCATTGACCCTTCGTGAATCGATAAACTTGTTGTTCATAGCGCCTATATGTTGAGTTTGAACCAATCCTTCAAGAATCTTCTTTAAGCTTAAACTACATACAATAGGATGACAAATTGAAATCTCCATCAATTTTTATCCCTCTGCTCAAATTTATCTGACTTAGTTTTCTTTTTAGTTAATCCTAAAAAGAATTACACATTTTTATATTAGTAACAAGTTAACTATAAAATATTTATTTTACCTTTGAAGAAATTACTTACAGCCACACAAATTCCTATCATTTGTGTGGACCACAAGTTTTAAAAATCTTCCTTTTTTTCTTAAACTTCTTGTCGAATTAAACTACCTCAAAATTCATTTTATTTATGAGTCATATATATGACGTGATAGACAAAACTTGTATCATACTCCACTTATACTTTGCCAAGTGCATAATTCGGTTCCATTTCAGAAAATGGCCCAAGCTATTCTTTCTTTGTCTTACCTTATAATGTTTTTTTTCCTCTTACTTTTAATCTCTTTTTTTTTTGCTTTGCTTTCTTTTCCAACTATTGCACTTCTATTCTTTAATAGTTTTTCATTCCGCTTCTAACATTGTGATATTATTTTTATATTTTGATATTGATTATTTAAATTGCTAAAAATAGTTATATAATTTTTTCTTAATTTATGATTTAAGATATAATTAATTACAATTTTTAATTATAATAATCAATTCTTTTTGGAGGTGTAAATAAAATTTATAAAGTTAAAAAAAATAAAGGTGCAAATGATTAAAACTAATATTTGATTTATGATTTCTTAAGAATTTTGTAAAAAGAAATATAGACTATTAATATGATAGAAAAAGGTATAAAATTTATTCGTTCTTTTATTCTCCTCTCAACTTTCATGTTTTCAAAGCACTTAAATTCATCAAATACTCTTAAGAAAATATAACGGAAAGAGTATCAATGATCTTAACAAATAATTACATAAGTTTTGATACTATTTTCCTGAAATTCAAAAATAAAAAGCATCGATAAACACCCCCATAAATACAGAATCTTTCTATCAATTTATATGATATTTTTATATTTAAAATTCAAGCTAGAGGAAATTTAATAAATATTTTTTTTATATACTTTCCTTACACGTTTTTTAAGAAATTATTTAAAAACTATAATTTTGACTGTACAAATTTTATTTGTACTTTTTTAATAAAAAATAATGGTTTCAATTAAATAATTATTTATATCTTAATTTTATAAACTAAAAATTAAATAGCGACTATTTATTACAATATAAATAAATAAAATCGAATATTAAAAAATAATAACAAAAAATCTATCAAATATATATAATCATCATAAATATTTATTCACTACGTAAAAATGAAACAACACAAACTAGTTATATGAGCTAAGAATGCAAAAAAAAAAATTAGAAACAAAAAATACATTAGGCGTAAAAATCAAATCAAAGGTGGAGGGGACTTAAAGATAATTTCACTAATGTCCACTTGTCAATCAAATGATATCTTATACAATTCGTACATGGCGTGCCTCATGCATGATAAGAACTTTCGACTACCTCACATGAAATAGGACGAGGAGTAGTTGAACAAAGAGTAGTCACAATGACAATGAACAAACTCGATATCAAGTAAGGTTGCTTTAAGCTTCAAGTTCCACTGCATGGAGTCTATTTAAATTCATACAGGGACAATGTGACTAGTGAATAATAAGGACAATTTGACTAGAGATTTTTGCATTTACAAGCCATGTAGGAGTACTAGAAGTATAATTCAACCTAAAAGGTTGGACAAATACTTTTTGGCTAGGAAAAAAGTCACGTGAGAAAGGCTATAGGTTGTTATATAAATTGTATAAAAGTGTGAGAACGTGGGTAGATAAAAGGGAGAAAGTTAATTATGATTTTGAATATGTGCACCCTATTCTTCTGTCTTCTCAATTCAATTCTTGTCTTTTAGTTTCAGAGTCAAGTGTATTTCCTTGTATTTGTGTTCCTTACAGTTGTGATTTCACTTTTATTAGAATACGAAACAATTTTACCACATTAAAAGAGTAGAGCTTCTAAAGAATTGCAAAATAAAAAATGGAAATCTCACTGTCATTCAAGTATATGTATATCGAAATTGCTATTTCATTTTATCAAACTAATTAAACTTGTATATCAAGGAAAAAATAATTTATTAGAAATCTTTTTAGTTAAAGTGTATTATCGTTATGATTCTTGAATAAATAACAGAATATAATATAACTCTAAGACAAACGACGTCAGACATATCTTGTATTGCTTATTTAAAGAGGAGCAAATATAAAAATTCCATTCAAATTATTTTTAGCAATTCAAATTATCAATAGAAAAATAGAAAAATAATATCACAATGTTAGAAAAAGAATCAAAAACTATTAAATAATAGAAGTTCAGTAAAATGTTTGGAAAAGAAACCAAAGAAAAAACAAGTAAAAAGTAAGAAAGAGGGATAAAATATCGTAACGGAAGAGAGAGAAATGATAGTTTGGGTCATTTTCTAAAATAGAACCCAATTATCTTCTTGATAAACTATAAGTAGAATCTCATACAAGTTTTGTCTGCACGTCATATATATGACTCATACATTGAACTTTTCGATTAGAGAACACTATAATTTTAGATCCTTATAACTTAACCTTGCATCGACACATGCATAATTGACATTGCCATTGTCATTACATTTTCATATATATCTCTTTTTTTGTGATACACGACTTCAACAAACAATTCTATTTTTAATAAAGACCATTGGATTTATGCCATAAATTGAATAGAAGTAATAGTGGGAAAACGAAAAATGAAATGGGATGTCAATATTAGATTTGACACCTTAACTTTATAAGTTTTAAAAGGATAAATAGCTTTTCTATAGTTAATAGGTAATTTGGTAATTCAACTTTTTATGTTTGGCTTTTCCACTTTTGATATGATATGGTATGATGATGATATAGTGTAATTATACTGCCATACATATCACTGTAAGTATATTCTTTCCAATTTATATGTAACGAAATACTCAATAGTTAAATAAAAGGCAGTAGTATCAATTTTGACTATGTTGGGCATGTGCTGGTACATACCATATACCCCATGTCTCTCTCTCTCTCTCTCTCTCTCTCTCTCTCTCTCTATCTCTATATATATATATATATATATATATATATATATATATATATATATATATATATATATATATAGTATGTGAAATTGTACATATACCTATTATTATATTTTAGTACGCACAATATTTATTTATTTTAAATACATTATATTACTATGCATATAATGTATTTCACATATTTTGAACTGAAATTGGTATATATTACCATATTCAATCAAAAAATACACAAACAAATAAAGAGGGAGATATTTTGATAGAAGACTAAATTAAAAAGATAGAAATAATGAAATTAGAGGGAGAAAAAATTAATAAGAGTAAGAAAGTGGAATGAACAGAGAAAAAAAATAGAATGGAGATATGCATATATTGAATCAACTCATTTGACATGATGATAATAGTAATTAAAATTTTAATTAATTAATTAGACAAAATTAATTTATAATATAACTATTATAATGTTGGGACTGATATTTGATTTATGCTAAATTGAGATTAATACTCGTTAAATTTGAATTTTTATATCCACAACTAATGATGATTATGAATTTTTTCATGTAGTTATATGAAAATCAAAATTACGACTATTATTTTTTTCATAATTGTAACTAGGAAAGTTGTAATTGAGACTATGACTTTTTCCATAGTTATAGCTTGTGACTGTGATAATCATAACATGACTAATTTTTAAAAATATTTTTTGATTTGTGAATGTTTTAGTTACAACTATGTGTTTTTAACAATTATAATTATAATTAATATAAGAGCACACTACCTATATACGGTTACATGGTTGGGGAAAATCGTACTACATGAATCTACAAATTTACAAAATGCATCCATGAGCAGCTTGTTTGCTAAATATAAAAGGAGGCACATGAACAAAGGAGTGATTAAATATTAGTAGTTATTCCTCAGATATAATAGTATCATCCTTTAGGGTCATTGTGATAAACATGACAAGTACTTCATCATATGAGAGAAATTAGTAGCATAATTAGTCGCTTGGTAATCATATTTTTCTAGTAAATGAAAGAGAAAGGCCATCATCTATAAATTACTTATCCTTTTTTATTGTGGGTTCAGGGAACTTAGAGGTGTTGCATCTTTTCAATCCTTTTATAGAAGGTTTGGGGAAGTTAAGATTGAAATTCTTCTTGACATTAGTTCTGATAACAACATTGATTGGTGTTCCTCACCTGAGGTTTTATGTTATTGTTGTCTTTCCTTGTGTGAAAATTTCTCAGGTGGACAATGTTACCTCTTTCTAGAGGAATACAATTGGCTTGGGACTCTCTATATTGCCAACTTTAACGTTTCCTCAAGTACTTGATAAACATTATCATAAATGTGACATACGTAGTGGAAATAACGATTTAGGTAAAGAAGAGTTAACGTGTGTCTGATATATTTAGTTAGCTTTTTATTCATAGATGTAACTGTTGGTTCCAATAAGTCAGATTTTATTTTGACAACACGAAAGTGAGAAACAACCTTCAAACTTATTAATATTTTAATGGGGAATCCTCCAATGCAGACATTGGTAGACTGCAATACTCAATCAATTTAAACAAGCATTGAAGATATAGTATTCTATGTTGGTATTTGAGTTCCAATGATTCCAGCAAGGTGTAAGAAAGGTTAGTTATTGTCTAAATGGATGCATTTAAGTTTATTGTTTCACCGTAATCCTGAATACAACATTTTTAGTTTTAACATTATGTGGACATATATTAAATGAAGGTGCATGCATCACCATAATGAATTTGTTCTAATTTATGAGAGTACATGTACTAGTGAATCTTATAATTTAATTTCTAAATATCGTTAGTATATTTTCCGAATTTATCAATAACCAATCATTAATTTTGAATTCGCCAACTTGCCAGCGGTTATTTCCTTTTTAGCACAACAATTTAAATAGAATAATTATGGTGCTAGGGCTAACTATTAAGAGGCTTATATTAGACCAAGGACATTTTCTAAGGTGTTTTCGGTTGTCTTCTTCTTCTTGTATACCTTTTATATCATTGAGCACCACGTACATAAAATAAGAGAAGTTACATAAGCTGAGGGTCATGGGACTAATCTCTGATAAAGAACAATAGTATAAACTAAATAATCTACGGAAATGCTAAAAGAGGTGGTTACACGGTCTAGTGGGTTAATGTGTCTTGATAGTGCTCCTATAATGTTAGAGTTCTGTAAATTTGTTAGAGAGATTGTTGGTTTTCATGAAGCTCTGTATACATTATTTTATAGTAGTTTAGCATTTATGATGAATTGGTATGATGTTAGGAATGTGTCAATATTAAAGGATATTTTCCATTTTTTCACGAGTTTTAAACAATTTAAATGAGTCTGTGATCATTTGAGTTTATAGGGTTATGAGGTAGTGATGTGAATTACTTTATTAATTTTATACATCCCGTGAAGTGTACAATATGGCGTCAAGGAATTAGGATGTCAGATTAAATTTCCCTTTATTGAAGCAATGTAAGGTTAAAGTAGGAAGGAAATTATTTGAGATATACAATTACAAAATATAAATTGAAGGTGTGGATCATGTATTTTGTAACTTGGACAAATTAGAGTTGTGTCTAATGAAACAGGAAAGCTAGCGATAAAAATGAAGAGGTAAACCCATTGTACTTTATTGGTCTTAGTATCTCGTAATTTTGATAGAGTTAAGATGCATTTCAAAACTATACAAGGGCTTGGAGGATTTTGAGAGAAGAAGAGTGAAAAAAGAGTTTCATTATACTTTTTGATAGTTAGACTGTCAAAAATGTCTAAAAATGTCAAGAGATTATCTGTGGATTTTTTTGCACATAGAGGTAACTCAGTTAATAAAAGAAAACAATATTACTTGAAGATGCTTCAAGAAGGAAGTGTCAAGAATAAGGAGCTATACAAGATGTTCATTTGTAGGTCCCATTTGTTGGAAGAATCATTTGAGCCAATTGGACATGTGGATCCTAGATCGCTACCAGGCAATTTAGTCCTGCATTTATAAGAATGAATGAAAACAAAAGAACCATAACTTCTTCATTCTCAAATTGCATAAATAATCGGCTTTTCAGCGATCGAGGACTCGTATGTCCAATGTACTCAATTGATTCTTTAAACAAAAGGAACCTGCGCATCTCGTAATACTCCTAGTTCTTGTGTGTCCCTTCTCAAAGCATCTTCAAGGCAAAACGCTGCCTAATCTTAATACATGTTACCTCCTTGTTCTCAAGCAACCACTGATAATTTGTAAACCTTTTTGAAAGTCTACCTATCAGAAAGCACAACACAACTCTTCTTTGGCTCAATTTTCCCAAAATATTGCCTCCAAATTAAGTCTTATACAACTTTAAAATGGTTTCTAACTCCTTTAGTATTAAAAGATACTAGGAGTAAAAACGTGAAATAGGCTAACCACTTTCTTTGTGTACCAAACGCATCTCGCTCTCCAGTTTTATTAGACACAACTCCAATTTTTCCAGCAAGTCATAACAAACACGATGCACGCCTACAATCTCAAATCTTTCATTTGCTACTTCACCTTGCATAAAGGAAGGTAAACTGAGCGGACTTCCAAATTCTTCTAGATGCTTAATATTTTCATACTTCACCTTTTCCATTTCATCCTTTAGGGTCATAGCGAAAAACATGACAAGAATGTTCATCATATGAAGGGCATTATTATTAGTATTAATAGTATCTTGTGAATCACTGTTTGCAGTAATGAAGGATAAATGCCATCATATGTAAATTATTTATCTTTTTTAATTGTGGTTTCATGGAACTTAGAGGTCTTGTGTCTTCTCAATCCTTTTGTAGAAGGTTTTGGGAAGGTTAGCGTGAAGTTCTTCTTTGAAATTAGTTATGAGAACAACTTTGTGTGGTGTTCCATACCTAACTTGATTTTATGTTAATGCTGGTCTTTTTATTATGGAACTTTCTCACGTACCTCTTTCCAGGGAAAGACAATTGGTTTGGCTCTCTCTATATTATTTCTAACTTTGAGGTTTCCTCAAGTATTTGATAAACTTGATAATATTATTTATATACTTTCTTTTAATCATTATTCTAATTATTCTAATATGTACATTTTGTTTATTCTTATGTAGCCTCTATACTTTTGGCAGTGTATGTAACGGTGAAGAAGAATCTTTCTTTTCTTACTTTAATGGCTCTTGATATTTTGACAACTAATGAGACTCTCTTTGTATTATAAAATGTGAAACCATAGCAGTAACAATGTAACCTCTTTGGTTTTAGTAGTGTGTGTAAGCCCTCGGGCACAATAGACAAGATTTCATTGGAGAGCTCATCTCTTCACGGGGAGTCCTTTTAAAACAGTCAAGTAGAAACACATACATTTGAAATGTTGACATTCAATTTTGGTCTAACTTTTTTAAAAATTCATAATTTTTATGTTTTATTTGTTTAATAGTTCAAAATAATTTTTTTATAATTTTAAATAAGTTAATAGATAACTATCTTTGTATATCAAAATTTAGGATTTTTATTAGTAACTTTTATTGCATTTTCACATGTCATTCGTACGTTCATTATGTTTTTTCATATTCATTTTATTCGTTACATCGGTTAATATTAATTTTAATACTTTACACTAATTAAAAAATTCATTCAAATACGAATATAATTTAAATGAACAAATATTTAATAAACCAATAATTTTTGGGTCACATTCTCAGCCCATAACTTAGGTCAAATTTTAACAATTTCCTATATAGAGATTAACTGGCTCACTAGGTTAAGATGGTGATGGATGAAATTTTAAGGCATGTAAATAACCAGCTGCTGCAACGTTAAATTCGGTGAGCTCCAAATGGTAATACAAATCTATCTTCTCTTTGTTTATTTTTATTTTCTTTTATTTTTTGCTTACCGATCTACTTTGTTCGTTCATGTATAATTTTGGTGGTCTGTTACTATTAATATTTCATGGTGGTATGTTACTATTAATATTTTATTTTTGATGCTAGCGTCTCTTTGCTTGTTATGTTGGGGTTGATTTTTTGTTAGTTTCAAATTTTTAGATCTGCATCTTTAATAATTTTTTTTGTCTTTATTTGTTTTTGTCTAAGTTGTGCTATTAGTGTTTTTGACTATAAAATAAAATAACGTAGTGTATAGAACAATTTGGTGTTTGTTTTTATTATTTTTAATTCTAGCTTTGTACAGTTATATAGGTGATTTTAGTCTTATTTTTGTTGTATATATGGTGTATAATTTGAAAATGCTTCATTAATGAGTAATATGTTTTGGTTGCTACTATTTCTTTTATTATTATTTTAAATTATTGTTAAGTTATTCTATGTTTTTGTTGACTCCTCATGCTAAGACTTATCAATTAATTATTATTGGTATTAGTGTATTGTTGGTTGTGCTATTATTTTCTATGAAAATTCATTTTCCCTTCATTATTGTTTATTATTTGTTTGTTTTAATTATTATTATTCTAAGAATGTCCCGCAATTCTTTGTTATTATTTAATTAAAATATTTACTACCATGTTGTTCATGTTATCACTTTGGTTGTTGTATTTTATTTAAATTATTGCTTATTGATTTTCTATGAGTTTAGATTGTATGTCAAATGGCCAATGAAAATCTCTCTGACGGTTTTGGAGGCTTCCCTATTTTAAGAGACGGAAATTTTAATTTACGTTTACATTTTTTTTTGTTATAGTTAACCGATGAAGAAATTACCATCAATTTTCAAGACCTTCCATGTTAATAAAGCGGATTTTTTTTATTTTTAATTTATTATTTGATTATTATATTATTAGTCATATTTACTTATTACTAACACTTTTACTGATTGTGTTTACAGGTATCAAGAGTTCCTTTCCATTGAAGCTATTCGAAATAAGTTCAAATTATATTCTTCATTCATTATTTTGTATATATTAATGTTAGACAAATTTTAGGCTGCTTCTTCTATTATCTTATTTTATTACTTGTGTATATTACATGTTTATTATACTTCTATACTAATTTTGTCTTCTCTCAATTTGAAAAAAATGAATTCAGTCGTTACCCACACTTGTGGATTCCGAAGCGTATCTAACTCATTACCTTTGGAATAATTTGAACCCCTTCCCTAGAATCAATTGTTTCCATAAACTTCCTTTAAGTTAATTAAATAATCGATTTTCTAATTTTCCTAAAAATAAGGTGCCGACTCCATTTTCCCTTTTACTCTTTAACCATTTTAAAATTCTTTTAACTATTTTTTAATAGAGTCACCAGGACGTTGCTACCATTTAAAGGATGTCAACATGGAACATATTCTAAATTTTAGCGTTGATTAGATCTAAGTGTATCAAAACATAAGTTTCAATACAAATTCTCATATTATAAACCAAAGGTTTGATAAGATAAAAATGTATCAAGACTAGGTTTTAGTACAAAATTGTCATTAGATCCGACTTAAACATTTATAGAGTATATATAGGCCAAAAAGATAGCAATGAGTTTTGTCTCAAAACTTATCCTAGTTCAATTGAGATTTCATAGACAAATTAACGATAAAATTGAGTCTTTGATATTTAAATGTTTAAAAATTATCATTATTATACACTTTTATTTCACACCTTTGTATAAATTTTAATTAAATGATTTACACGTTCATATCTTTTAAAGTGTCAGACAGTTGTTCAGCTTTTCGTATGATTCAGGATGTGAGTCATGCCCATACTATAGGTTTGGGGTGTGATCATAAATATTTGAATATATATATATATATATATATATATATATATATATGTGTGTGTGTGTGTGTGTGTGTGTGTGTGTGTGTGTGTGTGTGTGTGTGTGTGTGTGGTGCACACACACACACACACACATACACACACACATATATACATGCATATATACCCCGAGTCTACCCCCCAGGATGCGGGCACGGGATGACTCCAAGCAAACCCTGCCAACATATCATAAGCATATTTAAACATTTTTAACATAATATTCATAGTGTGCAAGAGCTACAAACATTTCATAAAATGAAATGACGGGGATCACCCCAAAATATATGCAAAAGCTAAAAACATTTCATAAAATGAAATGATGGATATTACCAAAAACTATATTAATAAAAATACATGAGTTTATTGGTAACTGAAATATCAAACTTATCACAGATGCCGTTAAAAATAGAGATCGAGAAACGATATATGCCTTATCTTGACGTTAAGGACCTAAACCTACATAAATAGAAGATGTAGCGCATAGTGTGCATCAACACTTGAAAGGTACTGAGCATGCATGATAGAATAAATTTGAACAATGTACATAAATGAACAAAGCAACATACTATACTGAAAATATTCAACATGAACTAACTTAATGCAATGACTAAGTTTGTTACCGTGCTGAAACTGAATACAAAATTGTAATTGATAACCTGATCTATACACTAGAATCTAACTGTCGGATCTACTAATAATTGACATAAAGTCACGAGTGACAAATGTGGAAACCGATGTATAAAGTCGATCAAAAGGACCCAATATACCCTCTGGCGTGATCACAAAATTGATGCCTACTTAGAGTAATTATAAACCTATGGGACACGTAATGCTCAGACTATATCGGTGATTGACCCTAGTTCAACTCTGTATTAAGCGTACTCCAAATTTATTATTTATATAAGCTATATTATGACTAAATTCTTGAAATGCTCGATACCTCAAAACTATGACTTCCTTAATGAAAATGCAAAGTTAATATCCTAATAGTGAAACATTGAAAAACTACGACATGTATACCTCTTTATCTGCCTTATCTAATGTGATTCATGAACCAAAAGAATTACATAACTAGATTTATGAGATTGTGAAAGAACTAAGTAAAAATTCTATGAAAACATGATAATCTGATTTCGATTAGTCTAATAACTGAATTGCAACATAAATTCTGAAATTCTAGATATCCTAGATCTCACACGATGTAGAGAATCAAAAATCTGACTGAATTCTATGGACCTATTTGGTGAAAGGAACCCACTAGTGAAACTAAATCAATAATGAAATCCCACATACCTGGTGACGAATTCCACGGAGGAATCCTTCGATTTCGTGGCAGGAATTGACGAGAACTTGTTGGGTTCCTGAACTATGGATGCTCGACTTTTTCCTCTAATTTTCTCTAATGTTTCCTTGATTTTTGTGAATGATGTATTAGGTAGGTTCTAATTAGTTTAATAGGTTAAAACTGATCAAAAACACGTAGTTGAGGGATTAAAAGACATAGTTTAGGGGTTCAACGCATATGGAAAAGACAAAACGACCCCTCCTTTAAGAGTTTACTACAGACACCAACAGATTGATCGACGGTCTGTCATGCCTACCGTTGTCTTGGCTTCAAAGACTTCATTTCTTGGGCTTCCTGTCACAACTGAAATCTAGATCCTAGACGAGACCGGCGTCGTTGACATCCTAAAGGTCGAAGACAAGCCTACATACGTCATTCTTACTTCATCTATGTTAATTGTAGAAGAAAATTTGATACTTTTTGGTTCCTAATGTTATGCCTCGTATTTTATACGTAGTGCGCGTCATGAACTAGTAGATGTAAGTTCGGGAAATGAAATTTTATTTTAAGTTCCAAGTGTTTACAGAAATGTTAGGCAAGGATGTAAATTCTAATTGTGATATTAATTAGTGGATGAACTTTAAGTGTGGGATTAATTAGTGGAGCATGTGTGGTGGGGGGCTGCCTCCACTTCATATTATTAGTATTAAAAAGAAATCAGATTTTGGAGATGCAATTAGTGGAGCATGTGTGGTGGGGGGCTGCCTCCACTTCATATTATTAAGTATTAAAAAAAAACAGATTTTGGAGATGCAATTAGTGGAGCATGTGTGGTGGGGGCTGCCTCCACTTCATATTATTAAGTATTAAAAAGAAATCAGATTTTGGAGATGCAATTAGTGGAGCATGTGTGGTGGGGGGCTGCCTCCACTTCATATTATTAAGTATTAAAAAGAAATCAGATTTTGAGAAGCAATTAGTGGAGCATGTGTGGTGGGGGGCTGCCTCCACTTCATATTGTTAAATGGTGTAGTGAAATGCTTTGCAAGCATATCTTCTCTTTCACCACTTAACTTGGGCAGCCATGGAAATGGAGAAAACCAGCCATGAAACTCTTGGCCAGCAGCTGCAAAGAAATTGGTTAGTAATCTCCTTGCTTGGTGTGTTAATTCCTTAGAATACCTTTGTTAATTAGCCTTTAATGTTAAGAAGGGGACGTGAACAGTAGTTTAGGAATTTGTTTTAGTTATTGAATGTGCTAAGTATGAACAGAAACCATGATCGGATTGCTAGTGGTGTTATGTTAGTGTTTGGGCTGTTTTGATTAAAGGAAGCTGCTGGAAATTCTATTTTGGTGTTATGTATATGTTAATATGCTTATGGGTATATACTCCAAAGGATGAATACGATAAGGTAGATGTGTTGCGAATTATAAAATGAGTTATCACTCGATGTGTCGTTGTTTCGTTACTATGGCTGCCAAAACGGAACTGTTTTGAGGGAGGCTGTTTAATATGATTCGTTGGATTATATGTGTTGTTGGTATTGCTGTGGATAATTTGGGTTGTTGTTGGATTGGGATGAAGTAAAGAAAATAGGGGAAGTGCTGCCGGATTTTCGTTAGATTATTAGCTAGCTTACAATAAGTAGTAAAGCGCGACATTTATCTAATTGCGGCCGATTGTTGCTTGTTATAGATTATACCTTGAGCAGTAAATATTGGACGTGCGGCTCGACTATTCGGTATGTAACGCTATCCTTTCCTTCTTTGTTTGGCATGACCTTTAAAAATGAGCAAATAACGGACAGATTTGATACCTACTTCTAGAACGTCTAGGTGACGTATATTCTTACTTCCACAACTATTCCTTTATATATTGTCTATATCTAAGACTATGGTGATTTCTGATATTTATGATAGTGCTTCTTAGAGTCATTGAGATTTTACGTTTCCATATCGATTTAAAGGTTCATAATCTTGATAAAACATTAATCTTTGGTAATACTTCTTGCTGGTTCAAGTTGGTTGTTATATTGTGTTATAAGAAATGATTTTAATTGCATATGGTTGCTCATAATATTCTGCTCGTGCATAGAGTCATTTATCATTTCACCGAGTCCCGGGCCGGGTAATGTTCGTGCGGAGTTTCTTGCATATGTCACCGAGTCCCTCACTAGAGGGGCCGGGAATGTATATTATATATATGATTGGTGATGAGGATGGTTATGATGATGATGATGACGGAGATGATGTGATGACTATTTCACCGAGTCCCTCACTAGAGGGCCGGGTACGTATGATGTATATATAATGATGATTTTTTGCCAAGTCCCTTACTAGGGAAGCTGGGCATCTTATATGTTAAAGATATGCATGATTTTCATTTAAAAAGTACATGTGTAGAGATATCTTGTTTCGACTTATCATGTTGGTATCCTGTCATCTTTACCTTATGCTTTACATACTCAGTACATTGTCCGTACTGACCCCCTTTCTCTCGGGGGGCTGCGTTTCATGCCCGCAGGTGTAGACGCTCAGTTCGGTGATCCTCCCGCCTAGGATATCTACTCTGCTGTTTGGGAGAGCTCCACTGTTCCGGAGCCCAGTCGTTTTGGTACATAACTTCTTATGTAGTCTTTTGCTTGTCTATGGGTATGGCGGGGTCCTGTCCCGTCAAGTTTCACTACTATACTCTTAGAGGTCTGTAGACATCGTGTGGGTTGTATATTTATGTTTTGGATAATGGTCTGGACATGGTTTGTTTGGGATGTGCTTGTACAAGGAAGCCTTATCGGCTGCGAACATCATTGTGTATTGTGTAGTGGCAGCCTCGTCGGCTGCGTATGCTATTATGTTTTGGATAGTGGCGGCCTTGTCGGCTCGCGTATGTTGTTACGATTTAATGGTTATGACT
Source organism: Solanum peruvianum (assembly GCA_027705065.1). Lineage (NCBI taxonomy): Eukaryota > Viridiplantae > Streptophyta > Magnoliopsida > Solanales > Solanaceae > Solanum > Solanum peruvianum. The sequence continues at coordinate 46,329,415 of JAKWJD010001763.1, forward strand.
TCTTATGTGACAGATCCACTTTATATATATATATGGCTTGGGGTTGGCTTGATTTGATTAATTCCATATTGTCTTAGTTTCAGTTGGTCATACTTTATAGGTTTGTATGTGAGTCCAAAATGGGCACTAGTCACGGCCCATCGGGTTGGGTCGTGACAAAGTGGTATCAGAGCGGTTCTTCCTCGGAAGTGTCTACAGACCGTGTCTAGTAGAGTCTTGTTTATCGGTGTGTTGTGCACCACATCTATAAACAGGAAGCTACAGGACATTTAGGATGTCATCCTTTCTTCTTATTCTAGATCGTGCGATAGAGCTATAATACCAGGATAATCCCTCTCTAACGAATCCCTATGTTTTCAGTTATGCCTCCAAAGAAAGCGACAGCCGCCCAGAAGGGCAAATCGGTAGCAGAAAGTACTAGTCAGACCCGGAGAGTTACTAGAGCCCGTGCCCAGTCTATGCCTGGTATTGTGCTCCAGTCGGAGAGCTCTACTACACCGCCACCGCTAGAGGAGCTTAGAGCAGCAGCAGTCCAGTTCGGGGGACACCACCACCAGCCCCCGAGGCCCCAGAACCTGAACCTCCAACTCCTCAGCCAGGGGTGGAGGATAGGGCCATGAGAGATGCGGTTCAGTTGCTGACTAGATTAGTGGCAGGTCAAGCTCGCAGGCATGGACTAGGAGTTGATCATGCGGACAGATCTGATAGCTTAAGGGCTCGTGACTTCTTAAGTTGTGATCCTCCAGAGTTCTTTGGGTCAAGGCCCCTGGATGATCCGCAAGAGTTTATTCGTCAGATACAGCGTACATTGAGGATAATCAAGGCTTCGGATATCGAGTCTGTTGAGTTGGCTACGTATCATTTGCGGGATGTAGCTATTAATTGGTATGAGTCTTGGGAGTTATCTAGGGGTGAGGGTGCTCCTCCAGCGGTATGGGATGAATTTGTGGAGGCTTTCCAGGGCCACTTCCTGCCTCCAGAGATGAAGCGAGCTAGAGTCGACAGATTCTTGCGTTTGAGGCAGAATGGCAGGAGCATTCGAGAGTATAGCCTTGAATTTGATTCATTGGCTAGGCATGCGCCTACTATTGTGGCTGATATGGCAGACAGGGTACATCGTTATGTGATGGGATTGGATCGTTATCTGATTGACGGTTGTATGGCTGTGACTCTTCAGCCAGGTATGGACATTGCTCGGGTACAGGCATATGCACAAGGGGTAGAGGATCGGCACCGGGGACGTCAGCCAGATAGAGATTATAATAGAGGCCAGCATAAGAGGGCTAGATCAGCAGGTTATCCTGACGAGTTTCGGGGCGGGCAGTCTCAGCAGCATGTTAGATTTTCTTCCCAGCCAGCACAGAGTGCACCCCCACGTTCCATGGGTAGGGGGTTCGATCGTACGGGATATTCGAAGCTGGTCAGAGCTCTAGGACGTCAGGGTCACAGATGGGCAGGGTTTGAGCCAGTCGAGGCCACCTTTGCCTCGGTGTTCTCGCTGTGGTAGGTCCCATCCCGGGGAATGTCGTTGGGCTACGGGTGCATGTTTTTCGTGCGGCCGTCAGGGTCATACTATGAGGGAGTGTCACCTTAGAGGTAGTGCAGGTGGTATCGCACAGCCTTCTGGGTCCGTTGCTGGTTCATCTCCTTCTGTGGCTATGCGTCCTATGGGGCAGGGTATTCAGACGCCAACAGGCCGTGGTAGAGGACGTGGTGGAGCTTCCAGTTCTAGCGGTCCCTCGAACCGTTTATATGCTTTGGCTAGTAGGCAGGATCAGGAGGCGTCACCTAATGTGATCACAGGTATATTATCACTATTCTCCCGAAGTGTGTATGCATTGATAGACTCAGGTTCCACCTTATCATTTATATCTCCCTTCGTTGCTAGTAGGATTGGAATAGAGTCTGAGTTGATAGAACCATTTGAGGTAGCTACGCCTGTAGGAGATTCTGTCATAGCTACGCGAGTATATAAGAATTGCTCAGTGGTTATATATAGTCGTTGTACCGTAGCAGATCTAATAGAGCTAATATGATTGAGTTTGATATTATCTTGGGCATGGATTGGTTGGCTGCTTGTTATGCTAATGTTGATTGTAGAGGGAAGATAGTACGATTTCAATTTCCAGGGGAACCGATTATAGAGTGGAAGGGTAGTACATATCGCCGAAAGGTAAGTTCATTTCATACCTTAAGGCTAGGAAGATGGTTAGAAAAGGTTATATTTATCATCTGGTTCGGGTGCATGACATAAAGGCAGAGGCACCGACTCTTCAATCAGTCCCAGTAGTTAATGAATTTTCCGATGTATTTCCAGAGGAACTTCCAGGCCTTCCTCCAGAACGGGAGATAGAGTTTACTATAGATGTACTGCCACATACCAGCCTATATCTATACCTCCTTATAGAATGGCACCTGCTGAGTTGAAAGAATTGAAAGAGCAATTGAAAGATTTGTTAGAAAAGGGCTTCATCAGGCCTAGTACGTCACCTTGGGGAGCACCGGTACTGTTTGTGAGGAAGAAGGATGGGTCGCTGCCGATGTGTATCGATTATAGGTAGCTGAACAAAGTAACAGTAAAGAACAGGTATCCCCTCCCAAGGATTGACGATCTATTTGACCAGTTGCAGGGTGCTAAGTGTTTTTCAAAAATAGACTTGCGGTCAGGTTATCATCAGGTGCGGGTAAGGGAGGCAGATATTCCAAAGACGGCATTCCAGACCCGATACGGGCATTATGAGTTTAGAGTGCTGTCTTTTGGGCTGACTAATGCTCCAGCGGTGTTTATGGATTTAATGAATAGAGTGTTTAAACCATTCCTTGATATGTTTGTTGTTGTATTTATAGACGATATTTTAGTCTATTCACGTTCTGAAGAGGAGCATGCAGACCATTTAAGGACGGTACTTAGGGTGCTTCAACACCAGAAGTTGTATGCTAAGTTTTCTAAGTGCGAGTTCTGGTTGACTTCAGTGGCATTCTTGGGGCATATTATTGGAGCTGATGGTATTCGGGTAGACACGCAGAAGATTGAGGCGGTAAAGACTTGGCCCAGACCTACGACACCTACTGAGGTACGCAGCTTTCTGGGGTTAGCAGGATATTACAGGAGGTTTGTAGAAAAGTTTGCCTCAATTTCAGCGCCTTTGACAAGGCTAACTCAAAAGGCAGCCAAGTTCCAGTGGACTGATGCATGTGAGCGAAGCTTCCAGCTATTGAAAGACAAATTGACTACAGCTCCAGTCCTAACTCTCCGGAGGGACCAGACGGCTATATTATTTATTGTGATGCTTCCGGTGTTGGGCTAGGATGTGTATTGATGCAGCATGGCAAAGTTATAGCCTATGCCTCCCGACAGCTTAGGAAGCATGAAAAGAACTATCCTACTCACGATCTGGAGTTAGCGGTCGTGGTTCATGCCTTGAAGATATGGAGGCATTATTTATATGGTGTCCATGTGGACATCTATACAGATCATAAGAGTCTCCAATATATCTTTAAACAGAAGGAGCTGAATTTACGACAGAGGCGGTGGTTAGAGTTGCTAAAGGATTATGATATTGATATTTTATATCATCCAGGGAAAGCGAATGTTGTAGCAGATGCTCTTAGCCGTAAGTCCATGGGTAGCTTGACAGATGTACAACCAGAAAGGAGGGAGATGGTTCGGGAGATTCAGCGGCTATCAAGCCTTGGAGTCCGTCTGGCTAATTCAGAAGATAGTGGAGTTTCTATCAGAGAGGTTGCTGAGTCCTCAATCATAGATGAGGTAAAGAGACACCAATACGAGGACCCCATTCTGGCACAGTATAGAGATGCAGCTCTTAAAAAGGAAAAGACCCAATTTAAGATTACACCTGATGGAGTGTTACGATATGAAGGTAGATTGTGTGTACCAGATATTGCGGGGCTACGACGGCAGGTTATGGGAGAGGCACACTCTGCCCGTTATTCTATTCACCCAGGGTCAACAAAAATGTATCATGACCTCAGATGCTTATACTGGTGGGATGGCATGAAAAAGGACATAGCGGAGTTTGTTGCTCAGTGCTCGAATTGTCAACAAGTCAAGATCGAACATCAAAAGCCTGGTGGATTATTACAGGCGATAGAGATTCCGACTTGGAAATGGGAGATGATTAATCTGGACTTCATTACAGGCTTACCTCGCACCCAACGGAAGTATGACTCTATATGGGTTATTGTAGATAGGCTGACGAAATCGGCCCATTTTCTTCCAGTCAGGACTACTTATTCGGCTGAAGATTATGCGAGGTTATATATCAGGGAAATAGTGAGACTTCATGGGATTCCCACGTCCATTATATCAGACAGAGGAGCTCAATTTACAACCAACTTTTGGAGATCGTTTCAGAAGGGATTGGGGACACAGGTGAACCTTAGCACAGCATTTCACCCTCAGACTGATGGGCAGGCTGAGCGTACTATTCAGACATTAGAGGATATGTTGCGGGCCTGTATTATTGATTTCAAAGGTAGCTGGGATGATCACTTGCCGCTCATTGAGTTTTCCTATAATAATAGCTACCATTCTAGTATCCAGATGGCACCGTACGAGGCCTTATATGGGAGGAAGTGCAGGTCACCTATTGGTTGGTTTGATGTTGGCGAGACTAAGTTGATAGGTCCGGATATGATTCAGCAAGCTGTTGACAAGGTGAAGCTTATTCAAGAAAGATTATTAGCAGCCCAGAGTCGACAGAAGTCATATGCAGATAATCGGCGTAGAGATTTGGAGTTTCAGATTGGTGACTGGGTATTCCTGAAGGTATCACCCATGAAGGGTGTGATGAGATTCGGCAGGAAGGGGAAGCTCAGTCCAAGATACATTGGGCCTTATCAGATTGTTCGTAAGATAGGAAGGTTGCATATGAGTTGGATCTACCATCTGATTTGGGGGCGGTACATCCAGTCTTCCATGTATCGATGCTACGTAAATGTATTGGTGATCCTTCTAGAGTATTCCCTGTAAATGATGTTCAGGTAACAGAGGAGTTGTCATATGAGGAGAAACCCGTAGCTATACTTGATCGCCAGGTTAGAAGGTTACGTACTAAGGATGTGGCTTCCGTCAAAGTGTTTGTGGCAAAATAATAATAGGGAGGAGATGACTTGGGAAGCGGAAGACGAAATGAAGAATAAGTATCCTTACTTGTTCCCCGTACCTACAGGTAATTCAATTCCTAGCTTGACTATATTGATTGATAAATGAGATTATGTAGTAAGTTGTGACTATGTGAGGCATCTGTAAGTTACGAAATGCAGGTTGATAGGTATAACTGTTAGAGAGACCTCGTTGGAATTTTTTTCCGGTAATATGCTAACTTAACATTCGAGGACGAATGTTCCTAAGGGGGGAAGGATGTTATGCCTCGTATTTTATACGTAGTGCGCGTCATGAACTAGTAGATGTAAGTTCGGGAAATGAATTTTATTTTAAGTTCCAAGTGTTTAAGAAATGTTAGGCAAGGATGTAAATTCTAATTGTGATATTAATTAGTGGCTGAACTTTAAGTGTGGGATTAATTAGTGGAGCATGTGTGGTGGGGGGATGCCTCCACTTCATATTATTAAGTATTAAAAAGAATCAGATTTTGGAGATGCAATTAGTGGAGCATGTGTGGTGGGGGGCTGCCTCCACTTCATATTATTAAGTATTAAAAAGAAATCCGATTTTGGAGATGCAATTAGTGGAGCATGTGTGGTGGGGGGATGCCTCCACTTCATATTATTAAGTATTAAAAAGAAATCAGATTTTGGAGATGCAATTAGTGGAGCATGTGTGGTGGGGGGCTGCCTCCACTTCATATTATTAAGTATTAAAAAGAAATCAGATTTTGGAGAAGCAATTAGTGGAGCATGTGTGGTGGGGGGCTGCCTCCACTTCATATTGTTAAATGGTGTAGTGAAATGCTTTGCAAGCATATCTTCTCTTTCACCACTTAACTTGGGCAGCCATGGAAATGGAGAAAACCAGCCATGAAACTCTTGGCCAGCAGCTGCAAAGAAATTGGTTAGTAATCTCCTTGCTTGGTGTGTTAATTCCTTAGAATACCTTTGTTAATTAGCCTTTAATGTTAAGAAGGGGACGTGAACAGTAGTTTAGGAAATTTGTTTTAGTTATTGAATGTGCTAAGTATGAACAGAAACCATGATCGGATTGCTAGTGGTGTTATGTTAGTGTTTGGGCTGTTTTGATTAAAGGAAGCTGCTGGAAATTCTATTTTGGTGTTATGTATATGTTAATATGCTTATGGGTATATACTCCAAAGGATGAATACGATAAGGTAGATGTGTTGCGAATTATAAAATGAGTTATCACTCGATGTGTCGTTGTTTCGTTACTATGGCTGCCAAAATGGAACTGTTTTGAGGGAGGCTGTTTAATATGATTCGTTGGATTATATGTGTTGTTGGTATTGCTGTGGATAATTTGGGTTGTTGTTGGATTGGGAGGAAGTAAAGAAAATAGGGGAAGTGCTGCCGGATTTTCGTTAGATTATTAGCTAGCTTACAATAAGTAGTAAAGCGCGACATTTATCTAATTGCGGCCCGATTGTTGCTTGTTATAGATTTATACCTTGAGCAGTAAATATTGGACGTGCGGCTCGACTATTCGGTATGTAACGCTATCCTTTCCTTCTTTGTTTGGCATGACCTTTAAAAAAATGAGCAAATAACGGACAGATTTGATACCTACTTCTAGAACGTCTAGGTGACGTATATTCTTACTTCCACAACTATTCCTTTATATATTGTCTATATCTAAGACTATGGTGATTTCTGATATTTATGATAGTGCTTCTTAGAGTCATTGAGATTTTACGTTTCCATATCGGATTTAAAGGTTCATAATCTTGATAAAACATTAATCTTTGGTAATACTCCTTGCTGGTTCAAGTTGGTTGTTATATTGTGTTATAAGAAATGATTTTAATTGCATATGGTTGCTCATAATATTCTGCTCGTGCATAGAGTCATTTATCATTTCACCGAGTCCCGGGCCGGGTAATGTTCGTGCGGAGTTCTTGCATATGTCACCGAGTCCCTCACTAGAGGGCCGGGAATGTATATTATATATATGATTGGTGATGAGGATGGTTATGATGATGATGATGACGGAGATGATGTGATGACTATTTCACCGAGTCCCTCACTAGAGGGCCGGGTACGTATGATGTATATATAATGATGATTATTTTGCCAAGTCCCTTACTAGGGAAGCTGGGCATCTTATATGTTAAAGATATGCATGATTTTCATTTAAAAAGTACATGTGTAGAGATATCTTGTTTCGACTTATCATGTTGGTATCCTGTCATCTTTATCTTATGCTTTACATACTCAGTACATTGTCCGTACTGACCCCCTTTTCTCGGGGGGCTGCGTTTCATGCCCGCAGGTGTAGACGCTCAGTTCGGTGATCCTCCCGCCTAGGATATCTACTCTGCTGTTTGGGAGAGCTCCACTGTTCCGGAGCCCAGTCGTTTTGGTACATAACTTCTTATGTAGTCTTTTGCTTGTCTATGGGTATGGCGGGGTCCTGTCCCGTCAAGTTTCACTACTATACTCTTAGAGGTCTGTAGACATCGTGTGGGTTGTATATTTATGTTTTGGATAATGGTCTGGACATGGTTTGTTTGGGATATCTGCTTGTACAAGGGAAGCCTTATCGGCTGCGAACATCATTGTGTATTGTGTAGTGGCAGCCTCGTCGGCTGCGTATGCTATTATGTTTTGGATAGTGGCGGCCTTGTCGGCTCGCGTCTGTTGTTACGATTTAATGGTTATGACTCCTTATGTGACAGATCCACTTTATATATATATATGGCTTTGGGGTTGGCTTGATTTGATTAAATTCCATATTGTCTTAGTTTCAGTTGGTCATACTTTATAGGTTTGTATGTGAGTGTCCAAAATGGGCACTAGTCACGGCCCATCGGGTTGGGTCGTGACACCTAACATGATTACTAAACATTCTATTACATATATAATTGTTCACCATCAACCATCTAACATTAATATCATCAAATGAAAGAAGCAGTGTATTATAACGATAAAGATGTACTTGCCAAATTGCACCAATACAATGTCTGAACGAAAACAAGAAAGAAACGCTAGTGGAACATACTCCACTAGCTCAATCCTATAGCTAAGCTAGAATGTAAATGGGCAAGCATCCTCGAAACCATGATGGCCTACCAAGTCCATATGAGTGCTCGACGTCCGAATAGCTGCAACATTGATCCTGTAGCTCTAGCCTCCACCTGTGCCTGGACCTAAAAGTTTAGACTTGCATAGGGTTAGTACACACTTGTACTAAGTATGGGTATATGCAACCACACACCAAGGACATGCATGAATAAGAATAGCTCTTTCTTAGCAGCATGATTATTGCAGGTCAAGTCAGTGGACTTTCCAAATTGAGATTCGGAAAGTGAGTGAACTTTCCAAATTTGGATTGGGAAAGTTTATGAGATTACCAAATTTGGATTAGGAAAGTTATTCCATGAGATATGCACCATCATACTTAACATTTTGCACGCAACACACAACAGTGTACACATAACAGGTATCATAATTTATATAACACATAACGTGGTTCATTTATTATTTGTAAGCCATGAGACCTTAGAATAATGTACTTGACATTAAGACTTCCCAAAATGAGGGCTCAACATATGGGACCTCCACTAGGGAGTCTGCTTTAGCAAACACAGAGTCTGCTTCTTTCATTCATACATACTTCATTTCATTTCATTCATGGGCCAGTGTAAACACCAGCTATACCTAGGATGTAGTTTAAGACTATCATCGTGTTCATTGTGCAATGACCAAGAATGACCTAATGTCATTACTTGAGTCTAACTCACCTTTTGATTATCCTATCCTAACACCTTTGGTATCATTTGTTTAATTATGTGCATCATTTTAGGAATGCCTCATTCATTCATTGGGATCTTTAACTTTAACCAATATAGATCATGTGAGCATCATGAAATCTAGTGACATGAAACCCCACACCAAAAAGAAGTGGAATCACCTAGGTTAGAACCCGAGTGGAGCAAGACTTCACTTCAAGAGCCTAATTTTGGCCCTCCCTCCCAAAAATGCCCCTCCACCTTATTAATTAAATAATTAATTATATATTTAAGCTAATTAATATACTACTCTTAGCCTGGAAAAAGTCCATTTTACCCCTACACCCTCCAAACCTAAGATTTCCTCTTTTTAAGTCCGCTAAAGACTACTTCGAATAAATTTTCGTATTTGAGAGCCCTACATGGTCGGACCCAAACTTTTCTATCTCAACTAACTCCCCAAGTTAGTTGTCTTGGCTGTAGCAAGGGTTTAGAGGTCTTGTTCTACACGCATCAATCCGTGTGAACCCGGTCTAATCGTAAGCATTCTAGACACATTAAATATTACTTAGCATATTCATTTTTAGGGTTGTTACACTTACTTCCATGGAAAAGTACCATGGCCCATTGACGGACCAATGATCAATTGGAATGGTCGTGGGTTGATAGTTCGAAAATTTCCATGATGTTTCTAGAGAGGCTTCCACTGGCACTCATGCAGCTCTTCGTTAGGATTATGGCTCATGAAGTGTCCGTGGTCTGAAAGTCAAGGCCAGGTGGTCTCTTCCTGGTGGACACAAGTACTAGTATGATCAGTGAGGTGGTCCACGGTCTCTGAAGGGTACCATGGTCCAGCTCTTTTTAGAAGGGGCTAAGCCCATAGGTAGGCCAGCAGACCTTAGAAACTGTCGCGGTGCATGAACATTGCCCCGATTCACTTGTTCGGGTGGTTTTCCTACTATTTTTTGAAAGTATGGTTTCCTAGGTGCTTTAATGTCTCCCCCTAGGAAACAATCGTCCTCAAATAAAGTTTAAACTAGCTGCATATGGAGGGAGAGAGCTGCAAACTCTACCACCTTTTACTAGAAACTGATTTCTGACTAAACTCAGTTCCAAGTACAGTGCAAATACGCTGAAATGCACGTATAAACTAAAGGAACATTATTGTATGACTGATGTTACACCTGAATGACTGAAAGTCTAAGAGGAACTCTAACCTCAAGCTTGAATGGAATCGAAAGAAAAAGATATGAGCATACTTGTCCTTAATGGCTTCTTTTGTTTTGCAAGTAGCTCACTCTACGAGTTAACTATTCAACAAAACCTTAACTGATATGACTTCTTTGCTTCTTAAAATTCAAACCTGAAGATCAAGAATCTCAACTAGCACATCTTCATAAGTGAGACTATCCTATACAACCATATTTCTTGAAGGTACCATGGATGCTGGATCGTCCACACACTTCTTCAACAACGAAATGTGAAAAGACCGAATGCACCGGTGCTAGTTCTGTTGGCGACCCTAACTCCCAAGCCACTTTACATAATGTTTTCAAGATCTTGTAAGGGACTACATATTTAGGATTTAAATTCCATTTCTTGCAAAATCTCATCTACCCCTTCATAGGTGACACTTTAAGGAAACCCCAATCATCAACTTGGATCTTTAAGTCCCTTCTCTTTATATCTGCATAGAATTTGTAGAGACTCTGTCTATCTTAAATCTATCTTTGATGAGCCAAAATTTTTCTATAGCATCATGAAACGAATGTAGTCTTATCAAGACTTCTTCACCTTCTTCAAACAAATCAACTGTATATTTGCACATACACCCATATAATGCCTCATAAGGGTCTGTCTAAATGATTGAATGGTAACTATTATTGTGGCGAACACTAAAAGAGGAAGGTTATCATACCTTCTACCCTTGAAGTCAATCACACAAGATCTTAACATGCATTCTAAGGTATGAATTGTACGCACTGCGTGACCATCCTTCTGTGGATGAAATGTTGTGGTAAGATTAACATTAGTACCAAGACCTTTTTGAGATGACTTCAAGAAATGAGAGGTATATTAAGGAACTCTATTTGAGATGACTCACAAAGGAACCCAGGAAATATAGCAATCTCATTAATTTAAATTGTGATGTAGTCCTCCACTGAATATGTAGCTTTAACAACCAAATAGCGCAGAGACTGAGTAACTCTATCAACTGTAACTCCAATTGAGTCATGTTATCTATGTGTACGAGGTAAACATGTAATGATGTCCATCTTGATCACTTCCCACTTCCAAGTACCAATGTTAATCTCTTGGGCCATAACCACTAGTTTCTATTACTCTACCTTCATTTGTTGGTAATTACAACACTAAGCCTCAAAATTTGATATATCTTTTTTTGTACCATTCCACGAAAAGACTTCTCACCGATCACTATATATCTTAGTGGTGCCTCAATGAAGAAAATACCTGGAGTTATGAGCTTCTGCAAGAATCTTCTATCTCAACTCACCCCGATAGTGATACATAATCGACCCTGATAGCGAACCACACCATCTGCCCTTTGGAGAAAAAGTGGACTCATTTAGGGTTATAATTAAATGGAAAAGGTATCCTCAAATGATTATTTTATCTTAATGTTTGATGAAAAATCTGAAGTGTTAGGTATTTAAAGTTTGAAGGAACGCATGAACACTATATCGCCAAAGGGACAAAAAAAGAAGAAATGGAAGCTTGCGGATCTGCGAGTCCACATGGCAGATCTCCAAATAGGCCTACTTTAACTTTTGTTCTAGTGTGTGAAGCCCTGAAGGAAATGATCAAATTAGCTGAACAAATGATCAATTGCAGCGTCACCGAGTAGCTCTATGAAGCAGTACAATAACACCCAATGGAATTAATCACATTGATGCTGTAGGTTGTACCAGAAGGCGGTTAACTACACCAATTGATGAATCTCTGAGTTTGTCGGCTATTCGAAATAATGATACCAAAAGATCCACTGCATCATAGATCTAAAAACTATAAGTACTATATAAAATTGTAGTTTATAGAGAGTCGAACATTATTATTATTAATTTCTGTCTAGAATAGTACTTTTTCACATTTTACTGTTAGTTTGAAAGGGTTTTGAAGACTTCAAGAAGAACAAGGTTTCATCTCTTATAATTTTGAAGTGGGTCTCTTTCATTCTTCTTGTTTGGCCTAAACAAAGACTTATTTTCTCATAGCCATTAATTTTCAACATGATTAAAGGTTTTGGCTTAAAAAAACCATTCTTAGGGTGTGATTTAGTAAATACGGGTTAAGATTGTTGTTGGGTCTTTCTTGTTGATAGATTAATTGTAATTTAATGGTTATTTTGTCTAGCAATTGTGGATGAATTTAACAAAATTTTCGTTGCGAATAAAAGTTGGTTTTTGTGTTTTGGGCTTGCGAGAAAGAGAAGTCGTTAAACCAAGACTACTAGATTGATGGTCTAAGCACGGGGTCGACATGGAGGTAAGCTCGAGAAAGTAAGCCCTAATCCCATATACTGATACTCAGCTTGAGAGAGTGAGTTGGGAAGTCATAGGTTGGTCTTCATGCAATAAGTGGGTGTCTGAAATAAAACCATTTGAAACTGGATAAGTTGCTCGACTGAGAACTTATTTCCACGTAAAGCGGCTAGTCACTATTACTCTATAAATCTTCTATTGCGAGCATATTCCCAATACTTTACATTAATCCATATTTCGCTCACATCTGAAGAATATACCCTCTTATTGCTTAAATTTCCTTGTTAATTTTATAATTTTTACTACTTGTGAGAAAATCCCCCCTTTGATATTTCACTTTTGAGTCACCCATTGAATTTACTATGTTTTTAATCATTAATTTCTTTAGCTATGACTAATTAGAATGAAATTCTATTTATCTACTAATTTTCACAACCACTCCCTTGGGACACGAACCCAAGCTTTGGTTGAGTTACTATACTATTGCACGCTCATGGACATCTGTACTGGAAGTTGTGTCATTGATTACGCAAACATAACCTTAACAAGATGGTAATGCCCACTCATATCATAATCATTGATTAACTCAAATCATCACATCTGGCGAAGATTAAAATTTTTCTGGGTGAACACATACCAAAGGCTTTTACAGTTTATGAACATATCTATGTGTAAACTATACAAGTAATGTCTCCAAATATTAAGGGCAAAACCACTGTTTCAAGCTCGAGGACATGAGTTGAATAATTTTTCTCATGTACCTTAAGTTTAATAGAAGCATAAGTTATAGCCTTATATTGGTGCATCACTACAAAACCAAAGCCGACTTTGGATACATAACAATATATCAGATAATTGTTTGAACCCTCTGGTAATGTCAAAACATGAGTTATAGTCGACCTAGTGTTTTATTCTATGAATATTTTTTCATAATCATTTGATCACTAAAACATAACCATATTTAGAGTTAACTTAGTAAATGGAGAATCTATGGACAAAAATCCTTCACGAACCTCCAGTAACACCTTCTAGACCCAAGAAACATAAAATATCTATAGGCAAAGTAGGTCTGTGACATTGTCTCACTGGTTCTATTTTCTCATAATCGACTAAGATCCTTTCTCTACATACTATATGCCAAACAAAAACTAAATATTTCAACCAAACCTCACATTTTTTAAACTTAGCGAATAACTGGCGATCTTTGAGAGTTTTCAGGACAACTCTCAAGTAAGTCGCATGTTCTTCCTTATTCATAGAGTAATGAGGATATCATTAATAAAGATGACAACAAACAAGTCCAAATACTGCTTGAACATCATGTTCATCAAATTCATAGAAGATGCAGGTGAATTGGTTAGTCCAAATGACGTAACTACAAATTCATAATGACCATACCTAGATCTATAGGCTATTTTCGGGATGTCACTATTTCTGACTCTAAGCTGATGATAACAAAATATGAGGTCTCTCTTTGATAAATGACTAACACCCTAAATTTTGTCAAACAAGTAATCAATCTTGGGAATAGGATATGTTTTCTTGATTGTGACTTTGTTGAAGTGTTGATAGTCAATGAACACACTAAGAGAACCGTCTTCCTTTCTTTCATGAACAACACTGGTGCATCCCATAGGGAAATAGTTTGTTTCATAAAACCCTTAACTATAAGGTATTTACACTAGTTTTCCAATTCCTTAAGCTCAATTGGAGCTATTCTGTAAGGACAAATATAAATAAGTTGGTTATTTGATAGGACATCAATTCCAAAGTCGATTTTTCTTTGGGAGGAACTCCAACAAGATCTTTTGTTAACACTTTTAGAAACTTATTAACTATTGGAACTGACTCAAGAGATAGGTTTTAGCACTTAAATACTTAACCAAGACAATATAATATATATACCCCTTGGAATTTTTTTTTACTTTTTTAAGGTAAGAAATGAATCGGCCCGTAGACGTTAAGCTACTACCTTTCCAATATAAAATTGGATCGTCTCGAAACTGAAATACAAAGGATCCTGGTTCTATAATCATTTGAGGCATAGTAGGAATATACTTAATCGATGCCTAGAATGACATAAACCATTTCAAACTCCACAAGATCTTCGGAGTTGACTTTCTATGAGACCGTGACATGACAATTTATCTATGCCCTCTAGTTATAACAGGGTCACCAGATGGGGTAGAGATTGACAAGGGTTTTGATAGATTTTCTTGACTAACATTGAACATGACTTCTATAAAAGGAGTTACAAAGGAAAGAGTAGCCCCGGGATCTAACAAAGAATAAACATCTATGTTAAATACCCATAACGTACTAGTGACCACATATGGAGAATCTTCCTTATCCTAGCATGCCTGTAGAGAACATAACCTGTTTTTGTGGTGACCATCACCTGTACGAGATGAGTTACCCCGCTGAGCAAGCCAACGTGATGGTGGTTCTTAGGTTTTAGAATGAGCCCTACCATTATTGCCTCCTTGAACTTATTTAGAAGAAAGAAAGTCTTGCACCCTTTGACTAGTCAAACAACACCTAAAACATCCTTTTTTTTATGCATGAAACTCACTTAAATGGTTATTACCACACTTATGACGAGTTTGGTAGGTTTTGTTGTCTGAAATACTCCCGTAAGACTTCAATCTTTATGTCATACATGTGAAAAACTGGATGATAGAACACTAGATGAATAATGTGCGGGGGCTGAAGACTTTTGTTTAAAATACTCATAGTTACGTGTCCTAACCTTTTTATGCATAGCAAATTCCCTAAGCGTATCCCTATTAACCTACGAATCATTACTCATTAGCCTAGAGATGTTTACATTTTCCAACAACGTAGCATTCCTACACTCTTTTCACTAAGTAGGATACCCCATATAGTAACTTGTACATTTGAACCCTGGAATAGGCAACCATGTGAAGAGCATGCATGGAGAGTTGGATGAACTTGATTCCGTACTCTTGGACCGACATGCTATCTTGCCTCAAATTCATGAACTCATGAGTTTTTGCCTCCCTCAATTCAACTAGGAAGAACTTGTCTAAAAAATATCTTACTTAAGCAATCACAATTATAGGAGCTACATATATACCCTTATTTTCTTTCCATTGAGTAAACTCAATATAAGATATATCCTTAAGCCGGTGACATAGTAACTCCAGTTTATTATTTCTAATAACTAGAATCAGTCCAAAGATCTTCTTGACCTCATCTATAAAGTTTTGGGGATCCTCACCAATTGTTACCCTAAAAATAAAGAAGGATTTATCCTAACAAAATCAAGAACCCTAGCTTCCACTAATCTAACACTAAAATTTGCAGCTACTAAAATATGCAAGTTGTTATGGTTTGTCACTCTCTAAGCCAAAGGCAGAATGATATTCTTAAACTCAGTATTAGAAAGACTAGATGAGCTATGTTAATGTTGTGTGCATTCACACTCCTTCCGTAAGATTTATGAGGAGGCATGATCAGAAAGCGCACAATGATGGAAAGAGATCATACCATACACATGATAAGAATATCACGAAAGAAAAGTTTCCTAAAACACTTCGTAGCCTCCCTCTCTTTACATGTACATCACTTTACACCCATGAAAAGGACTCTATTGAATGCGACTTGTCAAACATCCTAGGACTGTTAAACCTAGTGATTTTAAACAAAGTTTGTCAGTCCTCGAGGCTACACCAGGGACACGGGCACGATATCTAGAATGACGAGTGACCCTATGTTAACCCTATAGGTATATCAAAAGAATACTCAATGATTTTCAATATAATAGTCAGATTGTGTGGAAGCTAAAACGTATCATTAAATGAAATCATGGGAAATACCTAAAACTATCTAAATCAATAATATGTGAGTTTAATAACGACTGAAATATCAAACTCCAAAGAAAAAACTGAAACTAGCTATGTATGAAATAAAGCCTCTCACTGACTAGAAATGATGGGACATACCCCAACTAGATCTAGCAAAAACTAAAATAAAATACTAAATGTAGAAAAGATTATCATGTGAATCTCCTCAAAGAATGATAACTCACCACATGTGTAGCTGAAATAGAGAAGATGTATCACAAAATATGCATAAGTAGTTAGGGAGCATCCAAGATACAATTAAGCTAAACAATGTACATAACTTAACACAACATATAACTTAAAAATGACATAAGATGATCATGATACAATACATTAAATACTGAATGTGAACTAACAGAATGTAATGACCAAGTTTATATCATGCTGAAACTGAATGTAGAACTATAAATAGGTATTTTGTGTCTTCTGGCCGTAGGTGTGATCAATGCCATTGAGCTTCGGTACTCTAAAATAGTAGTCTAAATTCGCTTCTGAGTTGATAACATGGACATTACACTAGAATCTCACTGTGGGAACTACTAATAACCCAATATACCATGCCAAAGGTGTATATGCATGACTGACATATTCACAAAATTGAGGCCTACATAGGGGACTTATAAACCTTCTGAGGAACTTAGTCCTCGGGCTATGACGATGATTAACTCAATTTCAACTCGATATAACGCCTACTCCCTAGTGATTATGTATGTAAGCAATATAAATATTGAATTTCCGAAATAGTTGATATCTCAAAATACTTAAATGCTTTGTAAAAATGGAAAATTAATGTATTGATAATGAAACATTCAAAATCTGAGGAATGTATGTAAAATTATTTGTCCTGGCTAATGTAATTAATGAACTAAAAAAACTACATAACTAGGGTTCTTAGTTTATGTTTTAACTAAGCAACAATCTCACAAAAAAATGATAATCTGATTTGGATTAGTCTAACAACGTAATCACAATAAAAATTTAGATATTTTTGAAACCCTAGGTCTAACACGTTATAAAGAATGAAAAATTTGACTCATTTATAGGGACCTAATGGGTAAAAGAAACCCACTAGTGAAAATCCAAATACCAATGATATATTCCAAGCATAAATCATAAGATTTTGGGGTTAGAATTGACGACAACTTGCTACATTCTTGAACTACCGCTGCTGGACTTTTTCCTCTAATTTTCTCTAAGTTTCACTTGATTTATGTGAATGATGGATTAGGTTAGGTTCTAACTAGTTTAGTAGGCTAAAACTGACAAAAAATAATCCAAGTAGTTTAGGTAATAATAGTAGATAGCCTCGAGAGCAAGAGGGCCTACCAAGTCCGATTAAAGCTCCACGTCCAAATAGCTGCAACGTCAACCTGTAAGCTCTAGCGTCCACCTGTACCTGTACCTACAAATTTAGAGTTTTATGGAATTAGTAAACACTTGTACTAAGTATGGGTATATGCAAGCACACACCAAGGACATGCATGAGAAAGGATAGCTCTTTCGTAACAACATGATTTTGGAAAGTCAAGTCAGTGGACTTGCCAAATTGAGATTAGGAAAGTTAGTGAACTTTCCAAATTTAGATTTAGAAACTGAATGAGCTTCCCGAATTTGGATTAGGAAAGTCATGCCATGAGAGTAACATGCATCATCATACTTATCATATTGCACATAACACATAATATCTTACACATATAGCACACTCAAATGGCATATACCACATAAAATCTTTTATAACACCCATTCATATACCATGATACCTTGGAATCAAGGACTTAACATTAATACTTTCCAAAATAAGGTCTCAACATATGGGACCTCAACTAGGGAGTCTTCATTAGCAAACACAGAGCCTGTATCATTCATTCATACGTAGTTCATTTCATTTCGTTCATAGTCTAGTGTGAACACCAGCTATACCTAGGATGTAGTTTAAGACTTTTATCGGGTATTATGTGCAATGATAAAGAATAACCTAGTGTCATTACATGAGTCTAGCTCACCTCTTGATTATGCTATCCTAACACCTCTGGTATCATTCATTTCATTATGTACATTATTTGAGGCTGACCTCATGTATCCATTGGGAATTTTAACTTTAACCGACATAGATCACGTGAGCATCATGAAATCCAGTGTATCCCCCACACTTAAATGAGGTGGAATCACCGGCCAAAGTGACCCAAAACATGCTAGTGTACATGGGAATTTAACCCCGCCAAATCCTTATATTGGCAGTATAGGTTCAAAGACTAGGAGATATAAGGAGACCCATACCCGGGATGCCGGACAGTCTCATCTCATTAGAGTTATGTGATGTTCCACCCTTCCCGAAAAAAGGCGTCACCGGTTATAACTAGTCTATCGGTGCTCAGTATAAAGTTCCATTACATTCAACTCATACGTCATGGAAGTTGGCTTCTAGTATGAGGACATCATAGCTCAATAGGTGATTTCTTAACTCATCATTAGTATGAAGTGTGTTAATCTGAATACTTTCATTAGAGTGTTCATAGACACTTGTCACTTCATTAACTTTACACTCTCATAGGTGAGTATGTTTTAGTAACATTTACTTAGGCTCATTTGATATTGATCTCATCTTTTACATTAGCTTCATATCATGTTGTCACCACATTCATTAACATTAGCACATTTGCTCTTCATAATTACTCACACCTTTTTACGTGAATGCTCATTTCATCATATGCCAAAGCACTTCTCCATTTAGTTTGCTTAACACTCCTACTTAACCCTTCTAGGGTTTTGTCACTTCATTGTTCATTTCATCATTTCATTGTTCATTTCGTTATATGCTAATGCACTTGGCCATATAATATATCTTACGCTCGTACTTAACCCTTCTAGGGTTTCATCATTTCATTACTTACATCTTAGGTTCACTTATTTTTAATTGTATGCTAGACTTATGCGTCTATACATACAAGCCATGAGGCTTCATTCATTGTTTGTTAAGTGACTCAAATCTTCCTAAGATTATGTAGTTCAATACTTATGTATCTTGTATGTATGCCAAGATCTCGATTTTGATCTAAGTAGGTGGAATTATACTTGAATATTTAATTCACGTATGATTTATGTATTAATACTGAAATTTGGACAAGGGAACTCAAGTTCGGACCCCTTGGACAATACTTACCTTTCTCATTGACATTATTTTTAGTCTTCACGACATTGGACCCTAGATCGAGCCTTAACATCAACACTCTATCTTTATTTTTCTCCTTAGGTTTTCCTCATATTTGGTAGAAGGGTTTTAGGATCGAACCCGGACAACCCCTTTTTATTTTTCATCTCAAATTTGTTTTGTCCAATTAAGATAGACAAGAGGTTGTGGGATCAAACCCCACAACCTCTTTTTATTTTATTCAATATTTCGATGGAAATTGGGAGGTTGTGAGTTCGAACCGCCATATCCTCCTTATTTTATTTTTAATTTCGTTAGGGCTGGGAGATTGTGGGTTCGAAACCCCACAACCTCCTTATTTTATTTTTAATTAAAATTGGCTTAACTAGGCGTTTGGCAGTGAGGTTGTGGGATCGAGCCCCCACAACCTCACTTTATTTTCTAATTTATCTCGTTTTTCTCCTTTCAGGTCATGGGTTCGATTCCCACACCTCCCATTTTATTTATTTAAAGTTTTTCATCCTCCTTACTCGCCTATTCACCCCATTTTGAATCCCCCAGCTCCATTTCTTTCTTTCTTTCAAGATTAAGGTTCCACAAGGCTGAGGTCACAGTTCGAATCCTTTTGGCCTCACCCCTTTAAATTAATTTAATTTTTTTCAGATTTTCTTTCTATATTTTAGCCTAAACTAAACTTATATTTTTTGTTGTACACTTAATCATTATCTTAAATTTTTTTCATCAATATTTCCACATGAATACTTGGGAAGATTCATGGATCGTTTGACACTTTTTGGGGTGTATTTCATGATTTCGTTTAGGTAAATTATTGACGCTAAAATCAGCCCCACCTCCATTTTTATGAACATCACGATTTACAATGGTTTATGTACGTAAAATTTCAACCAAAACAATGTAAAACTTGAAGATTTAACTTGACCTTATTCACAGTAACCTTCACAGTGACATTTTTTCCCATACACACACTTGTAAAAACTTTCGAGTACATGGTTGCATTTCATACGATTTCAACTACACGATGTAATCATAGTCATAACTAAAACATCACATACACCTAAATCTACCAACAATCTTACCCAACCTATGATTCATTGGGAGCTAGTGACAGGGGCATGCAAAAGGGGAAACAATCCGAGTTTTTTAATGACTAATACGAACCTTAAGGAGTCTCTTGGGAATGCGGCCAAGAGAGAAGTAAACTCATACCTATTTGACGTTAAAACCTTTAAAAGTCTTCTCAAAAACTTCAACCAAGTACACGTCTTAGCCTCTTAAATATCAACTCCACTCGAATTACAATTTCCCTTTGCCTAGTGTGCGATTAACGTTTGTTTTCTTGGGATTTAGGATGTGTTCTTCAAGGTTGAAGAACTTGGTTTATTTTTCTTCTTTTGTATCTTATATTGGAATATAAAAAAATGTGAGAAAGAAAAAGAGAGATTGAGCGTGAGAGTGGAGACATAAACTTGAGACAGTGGGAGTTGTAGTAGGCTTAGGAGTCTAATTTTAGGACTTTGTCAATAAGGTTTTGTTTATTTATTAAAAATCTGATTTTTAATTGATTTTTAATAAGATAATGAATAATATTTATTAATTATTTATATTAATTGAATAGCTTAAATAAAAGATCACTTTAATTCATTGCTTCCACCTAGGTTCGAACCAGGGTGGAGCAAGAGTTCACTTCAAGAGCCCAATTTCGGCCCTCTCTCGTTAAAATACCCCTACACCTTATTAAATAAATAATTAATTATATATTTACGGTAATTTAGATACTACCCTTAGCCTGGAAAAATACCATTTTACCTCTAAACCCTCCAAACCTAAGATTTTCCCTTTTTAAGTCCGGTATAGACTCCTCCAAGTAAATCTTCATATTCAAGAGCCCTACATGGTTGGAACCAACCTTTCCAAGATCAACTAACTCCGCAAGTTAATTGTATTTGCTGTAGCAAGGGCTACGAGGTCTTGTTCTATGCGCATCAATCCGTGTGAACCCTGGTCTAATCATAGGCATTCTTGACACATTAAGCATTACTTAGCATATACATTTTTAGGGTTGTTACAGTCCATGAACCTTGCCATGGATCACTAGTTCAGGTGGTTTTCTTCTTTTATTTTCTATGTTTTGTCCGATGTGTTACAATATTACCCCCATCCCCAGGGAATATTCTTCCCCGAATGAAGTCTAAACTAATTGGATATGAAGGGAGAGAGAACAAATGGTTCCACCCTTAAGGTAGATTTTAATGAAGTAAAGGTTGATTTTATATATATATATATATATATATATATATATATATATATATATATATATGTGTGTGTGTGTGTGTGTGTGTGTGTGTGTGTGTAAAATGATAATTTTGCGATGATATTATGTGACCCATCTAAAACTTGGATGGGAATGAGAGAATAGTGATAGATAGTTTGAGAAAACAAAGTGATCAACAATATTTATTATTATTTAGAAGCAAAAAAATTTATCATCTTGATAAAGGCAAAACACCCACTTATTCATCTACTACAAATGTTAGGAATGCCCATTTCTTTTCCGGTTGCATTGCAAATTAATAATATCTTAGACACTTCATCATAACACAATGTGAAAATTAATAAACATGTTCTCAAGTATAGGTTCCCTGTTACTAATGCTGACTAGTACACATACAATTGGTGCATATATATTACACAATAGAAGATAAGTATGTTACGGATGTCAATTTGGCTGATGGTTCGAAAGGAGTGAGAATTTATTAGGGAATGTTCTATGCCTCTAAATAAATCTATGACCCTAGTAAGAATGTAAGAGTTGTGTGGTGATAGGCTGTATTAAAGCTATACCTTGCAATGTATGGCTTGATATTGAGTGGCATTCTCCTTCTCTAGATTGGACAAGGCAGAGGTGCCCTTATATATTCTTGCAGATTGAAAACTCAATAGTGGAAAGTTTTGGTGTTTATGGTACAGTAAGAATATCATCAAGGGTTTGTACAATGATAGCGATCCATGACAAAGCACAATTATTTTCCTTTAATAATGGCACAGAGACAATCACCATTGAGACATGGATTTCGAATACAACTATAACTAAAGTAAAAAGGACAGAGATAGCTGTTTTACCTCGGCATTTGAGGAAAAATTCAAAAGAACGTGACGAGAAAATTCAATCTAATTCTTGAACGAAATGAAGAAATTGAAGGTAGTGACAATACAATTAAAAAAAAACGTTAAATTTTGTGTATTAATTTGATAAAAACATGAACTCCTAAATTATATGTTAAATCACTATAATATCCCTAACTTAAGTTGACTTTTATTGATGAATTGTGACTTTTCTTAAAGATTTGTGATTTTTGTATGAGTTGTGACTTTTCGAAAGAGTTGTGACTTTTCAATAAGATGTAACATTCCTAATGGTTGTGACCCCTCGGTAAGGTCATAACTTTTAAAATAAGACACAAAATACTTGTTGATATTAACCTGTGTTGAGTTTATATAAAGGGGTTAGCTCTCATTTTTCAACCACAAATTTTTATAATCTTCTACTACTCTTCCTCTTGCATTTTAAAATTTTCATGTCATTTATTATCGTTGATTGAGTTTGATGTTTAGCAGAATATGAGGTACCATTATTCTAATTAATTAAAATTTTCAATCCTAAAAGGTATATTTCTTAACCTAGAGTGCTTAAGGAAAATAATTATGTTTAAGGAAAATAAGTAAGATAATATAATAATTATTTTTTGCTCAATATATAATTAGAATGTAATGTTTCAATAATTGAAGTTAAGGAATTAGTATAAACTCATTTGTTTTGTTATCAATTTCTGTTGTGACGTTGATATATGTGTAACCAAAGAGTTTTCAAGTCGAGTAAAATAAATATTCCAGACAGGAAAATAGAAGTAAAAAAATTTAGTATTTGATTTCAAAACATAATGCGTGTTACAATCTCTATGATAATCTTGTAATTCATCAATATAATATGAAATATGTAGGACTTGAATTTGATTTAGAGTCACGGGCTTGAACAGCTTGATCTTGAATCTTGAACTTTAGTGTGAATTATTCGTCATGAAGACTTGTATAGTTATGATGAGTAATTATCATGAACAAGTAGCGTAATCTTGAATCTTGAACTTTGAACTTGATTGCATGAAACTGTAACTTTTAGAGAATCTGTAGCTTTTGATCCACAAGCTCTATTATTGCTTCTTGTTATAAATGAAACCTCCCTCTATGAATAATGAGGACACATATTTATAGTAGTAGGGAGTGATCTACAAGTGTGATTTACCGACCAATCACGTTGCTCTGTAGAAAAGCTATGATCTTATTGGTCATAACATGTCATACATACACATGTCATTATTCTAGTGTCTCATTTGATTTGACTTGGATTGCTACATAACCTTTACTCGTGACATGATTTTTGTTGGTTATTTAATTTTACTTTGATCATGACATGTGACATGTTTTAGTGGCTTATTTAATTTGACTTCTATTGCCACATAACCTTGACATGTATCATGATTTTAGAGGGTTACTTAATTTGTCTTGGATTGCCACATAACTTTACAGGCGGTATGACTTTAGTGGCTTATTTAACTTGACTTGGATTGCCACATAACCTGCACTATTTTTTTGAATTTAATATAATCCAAATTAATTTACGGATTCAAATTCAATGAAATATTAATGCTTACAATATGATTTTGAATATCTTTTTCAAAATTATTAAAATTCTCACAATTTTTTTGTTGCTCAAAACAAAATTATGATTTTATTTATCAATATTTCTTATGTGATTTAGATTCTTAGGAATTTTGCTTCAAAATAATTATTGCCATATAAACATTTCCCTTTTATTTTACATAATTCACTCCTTCTTAATATTTTAGTTTTTCTGCAAAGAAAAGTTTATATGACTTGTAATAATTCTAGTTGAAGTTTGTATAAATTTGTTTTCTTATCATAGTCTAAATTCGTTTATTTTTGTTAACAATTTCTCTTGTGATGTAGGTAATTGCTTCTGAAATTCTTTTTCCAAAATTATTAAACTTATCAAGAGTTAGAGAAGTGTTAAGACTTGTTTTTTTGATGCCCAAGACAAATGAATGAATTTATTTATCAATGTTAAATATATGATTTAGATTGTTAGAAAGTTTACGTTAAAATAGTTATTACCATATATGCATTGCCCTTCTTTTTTTTATTGCTTTACTATTTCTTAATATTTTAATGTTTTCGACGAAGAAAAGTCATATTGAAAGTGCAAGAGGGGGTGAATTTTTTTTCTTACGAGTAGTTGACTTGAAGTGTTCTTTAGTAAACCGCTGAACAAAGGAATGTAATCAAATGTAGAAAAACAAACTTGACATAGGATATTTTTAATAATGGTTGTGATCCATTGTGGATCTTTTGTCCAATCCCCTTGGGTGGCATGGGTAATCTGATCAAGCTTGTTTGAACATTTTGGTGTGAGTACATAGATGAGCATAAACAGTCCACATGTATGTGTTTGTTTCAATCGTTTTTTTTATATATACACAAATCCTCATCAAGAATATTTTACTCATCTCTTTTTTCGTTTACAAAATAGAACTAGGTAATTCAATGCTTGATGAAAGATGAGTAGAAAATGTGATATGATTCAGACTTAACCCAAGAGTTTTTTATCTTTGGAAAAGAAGGTAAGGAATACTTATTTTCCAAGAATAAGGCACAAGATTGACTTCCAGTCTCAATTCCTATTGTTTCCTCGATTGGTTGTTTGAAGTAACCATTTGATTTCTTCAATTCCCTTGGGTGTTGGATGAAAAATAGCTGTTGAGTTAATTCTTCATTATTTTTTTTCGAGATATTGAACTTTCTTTCATTAGCTCATGTGCGATCTGTGATTTATTCGTAATCTTCCTTTTTTGATCCATGATTTTGGGAATTTTCATTCGGATCGTTGATTGATATTCATCAATCAGGATGGTTGGTTGGTTAATCATTCACTTGAATCATAGAGATCCATGATTGATTCTTTTTCTTTTTGATGATACCCTTATCCTGCAAAGATATAAGTTGATCATCATTGAAATTTTTCTCTAACAATATCCCCCTTTTTGATGATGACAACACATAGTAGATATACTTCCCTGATATAATCAACTTGTATAGCTGGTAGTTGATTTCCCCCCTGAATGTGATAAAAGGTAGTTGACCAGTAGAGCTAGGTTTTCCAACTAGCTCCGCTGAAACTATGCAAAAGATTTTATATGCTATGCATATAATGCAATAATTTGTCTCAATAGAGACACACAAATAGATAAAATCACAATTTAACCGTAATCATCACAAACACTGATAGAATAATAGATAACAATTTATCCCCCTTTGGCATTAGAAAAAAGGAAAGAATAAGAATTTCACAAACACTTAAACAACATCAGAAGTTTTAAGCGAAACCATAGGCGCAAAAAAAAGAAGTTCAAAATAGAATCATAGAGAAAATTAATGATGACATACATAATAGTTGAAGGTGTTGAAAATAGCCATCGATATCTCTTCAGCTTCGGAGGAAAGCGAGGTGGAGATGGATTTAAATCCATCTTGAAATTTTGTAGCAATATTGATGCTGTTGGGTTTTAGCAAGTTTGAATGGGAAAAGAAAAGAGAGAATATGAAAAGTGAGAGAACTACTTTGGAGGGAAAATAAAAAGTCATTTGCAAAGTGCAAATGAAAAGTCATTTCTTTGGATTTGGATTTGGATTTGGAAAATGATGTGATTGATTGATAAATTTTTTGGACAAAATTTATTTAATCAATATTTGTTAAATCAAATAAATCCTGTTAATATTATCTCTTATAAAATTTGCGGGTAATAGTAACATTCCGAAAAGTCGTTACTTTTCCGAAAAGTTGTTACTTTTCAAAAAGTAGTTATTTTCCTAACAGACACAATTTTTCAAAAAGTTATTTTTTTTTCAAAAGACACAACTTTCAGGATAAAATGGGTCTGAACAGATTTCACTGACCAGACATGTTCCTTGCTGAAAATGGCTATAAAAGGAAGTCAATTTTTGATTTTTTAATTACTGAAAATTTTTTCTTTCTTTGCATTTATTTTTCTCTCAAACAAAATCAAAGTATCGATCGACTGAGTCTGTGTGACTTGTTGATGTTCTTCAGTTCGTTGAAGTTAAAAAGTTTGAGGTACCACTATTTCTTTAACAGGTTTAATCCGTTTTATCTTGGGAGAAATTAATCCATAACCTTAGGTACAGTGAGGGGATTAAATTTCTTAAGGACACACAGTAGTTTCTGTGGACTCGGATTAATTCTTGTATTTTAAATTTTTTTTCTGCTTCATCTTGATTCTGTTTCTGTTTATTAACTTTATAAATACAAGTTATTGTAAGAACAACAATCTTAAGAAATTTAAACAGTTTAGGAATTTGAGGTTTCTGGAGATTAAAACCTTTATGGTTTTCTACTCTGCTTGAATTTTTAAAATTCATTCGATTAACGATTAAAAGAACATAAAAACTTTATTGTTAAATCAGAAACAGTTTGTGTAAAGATTTGTTCTTTACTGTTAGTATTTTAAATACTTTGCCATTTGTTACAGAAAAAAAATGACTAATTCAAGTCAAACAAATGCTGGAACAGTAAGTGCTGCAACAACAACGGTTGAACATAATTGTTCAAATGCTGCCTTAGCACCGGCTGAGAAACCTGCAAAGTTTTCTGGAGTCGACTTTAAGAGATGGCAGCAAAAGATGTTCTTCTATCTCACTACGTTGAGTCTGCAGAAGTTCAAAAATGAGAATGTTCCTGTTATGTCAGATGAAACTCCGGCTGATGAACGATTCTTGTTAACAGAAGCATGGACACACTCAGATTTTTTGTGTAAAAATTATATTTTGAGTGGTCTGCAAGATGATCTGTGTAATGTGTAAAGCAATGCAAAAACCTCTAAAGAACTCTGGGATGCTTTAGAAAAGAAGTACAAAACAGAAGATGCCGGAATGAAGAAATTCATTGTGGCAAAATTTCTGGACTTTAATATGATAGACAGTAAGACTGTCGTCACCCAAGTTCAAGAATTGCAGGTCATAATCCATGATCTCCTTGCTGAAGGTATAAATTTATTTAATGCCTATGTTAGAAATATTAAGTTTTCCCTTATTACTCACATAACCTTTAATGTAGTATTGATTGTGAATGATGCTTTTCAAGTGGCTGCAATTATTGAAAAGTTACCTCCATTGTGGAAGGACTTTAAAAACTACTTGAAACACAAACGCAAGGAGATGACTGTTGAAGATCTCTTAGTAAGATTGAGAATCGAAGAGGATAATAAGGCAGCAGAAAAGAGGTCACGTGGTAATTCAGCAATATATGGAGTAAATTTTGTTGAAGAAGATTCCACAAAATTAAAGAAAAGAAAGAAAGCATCTGGTCCAAAAAGCAATCCTCCAAAGAAGAAAATCAATGGAATCTGCTTTAATTGTGGTAAACATGGTCATAGGGCTAATGAATGCCGAGGTCCTAAGAAGGACAAGAAAAAGAAGGATCAAGCAAACTTGGCTGAATCCAAAGGAGAAATGGACGATCTCTGTGCAATGCTTTCAGAATGTAACTTAGTTGGAAATCCAAGAGAATGGTGGATAGATTCTGGTGCCTCATGCCATGTTTGTGCCAACAAAGAATTATTTTCATCATATACTCCAGCACTTACAGATGAAAAATTATTTATGGCAAACTCCGCTATTGCAAAGGTGGAAGGAACAGGCAAAGTCCTATTAAAGATGACATCAGGCAAGTTGGTGACTTTGAATAGGGTCTCATATGTTCCAGAATTGAGAAAGAATTTAGTGTCAATTCCAGTTCTGACCAAGAATGGATTTAAATGTGTATTTGTTTCTGATAAAATAGTAGTAAGCAAAAATGATATGTATGTAGGAAAAGGCTACCTTAGTGATGGCCTTTTCAAACTCAATGTAATTGCAGTTGATATGAATAAAGATTTTGCTTCTTCTTACTTGCTTGAGTCTAAATGTTTATGGCATGAACGTTTGGGACACGCTAATAACCCTTGCGAAAACTGATTAACTTAAATATTTTGCCAAAATTTGAGTGCAATAAATCAAAATGTCAAATTTGTGTTGAATCTAAGTATGCTAAGCATTCTTATAAATGTGTTGAAAGGAATTCAATTCCTTTAGAATTGATTCACACTGATATTTGTGACATGAAGTCAACACCATCACGTGGTGGGAAAAAATATTTCATAACATTTATTGACGATTGCACTAGATATTGTTATGTCTATTTGCTAAATAGTAAGGATGAAGCAATAGATGCATTTAGGCAATATAAAACTAAAGTTGAAAATCAGTTAGATAAAAAGATCAAAATGATCAGAAGTGATAGAGGTGGAGAATATGAATCTCCATTTGCAGAAATGTGTTTAGAAAATGGAATATTCCATCAAACTACTGCTCCCTACACTCCTCAGTCTAATGGAATTGCAGAAAGAAAAAATCAAACTTTAAAAGAAATGATGAATGCATTACTTATAATTTCAGGTTTACCACAGAACTTGTGGGGGGAAGCTATCCTTACAGCAAATCAGATACTTAACAGAGTGCCTCACTCAAAGACAAATGTAATTCCATATGAAAAATGGAAAGGTAGAAAACCCAATTTGAAATATTTCAAAGTGTGGGGGTGTCTAGCCAATGTCCAAGTTCCTATACCTAAGAGGGTAAAAATAAGACCTAAGACTGTGGATTGTGTATTCATTGGATATACCACAAACATTAAGGCATGTCATTTTTTGGTTCATAAGTCCGAACATCCGGATATTCATGATAATACGGTAATGGAATCAGATAGTGCTGAATTTTTTGAACATATCTATCCGTATAAAACTAGACTTGAGTCATCTAGTGGGGGATCTAAACAACCCAGAGAAGAACCAAAAGAGAATGAACAAAATGAAGAAAGTCCAAGATGCAGTAAACGTCAAAAGACATTTACTTCATTTGGATCAGATTTTGTAACATTTCTTCTTGAAAGTGAGCCTCAAACATTCAAGGAAGCAATGTTGTCTTGTGACTCAACCTCTTGGAAGGAGGCTGTTAATAGTGAAATTGAATCAATCTTAAGCAATCATACTTCAGAGTTGGTTGATCTTCCTCCTGGGAACAAACCCTTGGGTTCAAAATGGATCTTTAAAAGGAAGATGAAAGACGATGGAACTATTGACAAATATAAAGCAAGACTTGTTGTCAAAGGTTTTAGACAAAAAAAAGGTCTTGATTATTTTGACACATATTCGCCAGTGACTAGGATTACATAAATTCGGATGTTAATTGCACTAGCTGTAGTATACGGTCTTGAAATTCATCAAATGGATGTGAAAACAGCCTTCTTAAATGGAGAGCTGAAGAGGAAATTTACATAGAACAACCTGAGGGTTTTGTAGTTCCTGGTAAAGAAAAGAAAGTGTGCAAACTTGTTAAGTCATTTTATGGGCTAAAGCAAGCACCAAAACAATGGCATGCAAAGTTTGATCAAACCATGTTGTCAAATGGATTTAAGATCAATGAATGTGATAAATGTGTTAACATTAAAGATACTCCAAATCAGGAAGTTATTTTTATGCCTATATGTAGATGATATTCTTATAATGAGCAAAGACATTGCTAATATAAAAGCTACAAAGCGTATGCTTGCTAGTAAGTTTGATATGAAAGATTTAGGAGTTGCTGATGTGATATTAGGAATTAAAATTCTTAAAACTCCTAATGGTCTAGCATTGTCTCAATCTCATTATATTCAAAAGATACTTGAAAAATTCAAATTTTTTAATTTTAAAATTGATGTAAATCTTCATCTTGCAAAGAATAAAGGCGAAAGTCAGTCTCAATTGGACTATGCTAGCGTATTGGGAAGCTTAATGTTTGTCATGAATTGTACATGACCAGACATAGCTTGCGCTATCAGTAAACTGAGTCGATACACAAGTAATCCTAATCATAATCATTGGTTGGCAATGAAGAGAGTTTTGGGATACTTAGATGACACTCAAAACTATGATTTACATTACAACAGATATCCAGCCGTTCTTGAAGGACATAGTGATGCAAATTGGATTACTGGGTCAACTGAAACAAAATCCACAAGTGGATACGTTTTTACTATTGGTGGAGGAGCAATATCTTGGAAATCATCCAAACAAACATGTATAGCTCGCTTTACAATGGATTCTGAATTCATTGCTTTAGACAAGGCAGGTGAAGAAGCTCAATGGCTCCGGAATTTCTTAGAAGATATTCCATTTTGGCCCAAACCAATGGCCCCTATATGCATACATTGTGATAGTCAAGCTCCAATAGGAAGGGCTGGAAGCATTATGTATAACGGCAAGTCTCGTCACATAAGACGAAGACATAACTCTGTGAGA
Organism: Solanum peruvianum; assembly: GCA_027705065.1. Lineage (NCBI taxonomy): Eukaryota > Viridiplantae > Streptophyta > Magnoliopsida > Solanales > Solanaceae > Solanum > Solanum peruvianum. The sequence continues at coordinate 46,360,297 of JAKWJD010001763.1, forward strand.
CAACTACTCTCTAGTGGAATTATCACAATTGACTATGTGAAGTCAAAAGATAATGTGTCGGATCCACTTACAAAAGGCCTAAATAGAGAGGGAATTGAGAAATCATCAACGGGAATGGGACTATGGCCGAGAACAAGTCATCGTGGCGGTAACTCTACCTAGAAGACTGGAGATCCCAAGATCTAGGTTCAAGGAGATAAAACAAAGTCATTGATGACGGTTCAACATTGTCAAAGGAAAAAAATATTATTATTATTTTATGGTCCATTCTCATGATGAGACAATGTTTAGTAACCACGATAAAGACATAAGAACTTTTTAATGGTTTCTAAGTTTGATACAGGGAATATCAAATGGTGTATCTATGGGATAACACATTTAGAAATCACCTATGTAAGTGTGAAGTGTAAGCCGCTTCAAGGAGAATCCGGTAAGGCTAGTTCTTTAAGCACTTTCTATCCAAGATGTGTTCATGGCTAAAACGAACAAAACAATGTGAACTTAGAACAGTTCAAGGGTTGATTTTGTGACATATGTTGTCTAGGTATACACCAAAGCTCGACGGTTCGAAGATATCAAATCTACCGATTGACCGAGTATATCCGATAAATGTTCACTACGGAAAATTTAAAGGGAAACCTACTTATCCAGATGCGATTAACCTTTACCTACAAGACACACAAGTTTTTTAATGCATATGTTTTAACAATAGCCTTCCCCATTCATGTGGGGGATTGTTGGGTTTTAGCAAGTTTGAATGGGAAAAGAAAAGAGAGAATATCAAAAGTGAGAGAACTAGTTTGGAGGGAAAATGAAAAGTCATTTGCAAAGTGCAAATGAAAAGTCATTTCTTTGGATTTGGATTTGGATTTGGCAAATGATGTGATTGATTGATAATTTTTTTGGAAAAAATTTATTTAATCAATTTTTGTTAAATCAAATAAATCCTGTTAATATTATCTCTTATAAATATGCGGGTAACAGTAACATTCCGAAAAGTCGTTACTTTTCCGAAAAGTCGTTACTTCCCAAAAAGTAGTTATTTTCCTAACAGACACAATTTTTCAAAAAGTTGTTATTTTTTCCAAAAGACACAACTTTCAGGATAAAATGGGTCTGAACAGATTTCACTGAACAGACATGTTCCCTGCTGAAAATGGCTATAAAAGGAAGTCAATTTTTGATTTTTTAATTACTGAAATTTTTTCTTTCTCTGCATTTATTTTTCTCTCAAACAAAATCAAAGTGTCGATCGACTGAGTCTGTGTGACTTGTTGCTATTCTTCAGTTCATTGAAGTTAAAGAAGTTTGAGGTACCGCTATTTCTTTAACATGTTTAATCTGTTTTATCTTGGGAGAAATTAAACCATAACCTTGGGTACAGTGAGGGGATTAAATTTCTTAAGGACACACAGTAGTTTCTGTGGACTCGGATTAATTCTTGTATTTTAAATTTTTTTTCTGCTTCATCTTGATTCTGTTTCTGTTTATTAATTTTATAAATACAAGTTATTGTAAGAACAACAGATGCTTCCTTCATGATTTAATACAACTTGAGATGAATACGAGCAACATCAACACCTGTTTCCTTTATGACATCCTTCACACTGTCGATTTTTAAATGGGATGACAACCAGAGATCCTTCAAAGAGTCTACGTGCTCACTCATAGCAGAAAGTTTGGTCATGAGATCAGGAACTTGAGCGATAGCTATGGCCATAATATCAAACTTGTTGTGCATCTTAAAAAGATTTTCCAAGGTCGTATTGAGTTTAGTAGTCGACAAATATGTGGAGAATGAGTTTTTATATTTGACAGGGGTAGAACCCACGTCGTCCGAATTAGTCTTGAGTCCCCAGGAGCAGCTGAAATGAGTAAAACCCATAATAAGCAAAGCATGGGAGTTGTAGATTTGTTCAATTAGAACAAGAGCAATGTCTTCTAGGAACATGAAGTGTGACTCAAATATGTGAGTGATAAGCATGACAAATGGAAGATCAAAAGGATCTAATATGACACACGTCGTAGCGGAGATGATAAAGGAAGATAAATGGACTTTTACTCCAGAAACCAAAAAGTACACAAACAGAGTATCATGCTGAATAAGCATAGAATGAGAACAAGCCCTGGGAAAGAGGTTGGTAGAAACAATATGAGCAATCACCCGTGTCTCAAAAGGGAGATCCTTATGTCCTAGCTTGGAAGATATGGGCTAATAAGGTCAAGAACAATTTCAAGCTTTGCTTGGTCAAAGGCACATCAAAGTCAAAGGGATAATAGTTCTTTTGATGGGACATAATCCCAGTGAATGAGATGCCAAACATAGGTTAGATTTTTTTGCAATAAAGAAATATGTTCTTACCCAACAGTAAAGACTTAATTTCGCCTGTCTTAGTGAAACGAAGCTTAACTAAAAACATCCAAATGAGGGATATTTTATCAACCCTAAAACTCAAAAAAAAATTGGTATTGAATTCAAGGGAAGAAACAAGATCAAGATCAACAAACATTCCATGCACAAGGCTTTTGTCTTTCAAGGAGTGGAAAAGAGATTCATGAGAAGAGTTCCAAAAGTCAACCTTCTAATCAAGGGAACTATCAAAATCAAATTTGTAATTCTTTATGAAAGACCCACAATAAAAGGATTCATCAGGGAGTTTACCTAGGGAGGAAGAGATGGAGGCTTTGAAATGATCATCAGAGTCGGAGTCGACGAAAATGGAAAAGGTCACCTTTCCTTTGCCTCTGTTGCAAGTTTTCTGGCGAGTGGATGGAGAATACTTTGTCATTGTAGAGCAAGAGAAACAAAAGAAGAATGTGAGTAAGAAAAGAGTCAAGAAGAAGAGATATAAAAAGAAGGAGAGGGGAAGAGGAAGAGACATGACAAGACTTAAACGGAGAACTGAATAGATGGATTAATAACAAGTACATGCAGATAGTGTAAATAAGAGGCTAATATAGAAGGAAATAAATGTTAAAAGGAAAACACAATATACGAGGTGGAAGAAAATATACTGAAAATAGTAAATAGTTAATGCACACAATAATGTTTACAGAGTAGAGGATTCTAAATGATATATAAAGCTTTCCGAACAGTACAAAATCTTTCCTCTTAGAGAGGTTTTTTAAAAATAGCAGCTAATTGAAAATCAGTGCTAATAAATGAAATTTCAATCACCTTTTAAATCATGATCTCGAATAAAATGATTTTTGCTGTCAATATGCTTAGCTCGAAAATTATGCACAATTTTTTTCGACAAACAAATGACACTAAAACTATCAAACATAATTTTGACTGGTTTGAAAGACAAATAATAATTACTTAATTGATGAACAATCAACATAATTTGAGCACAACATTTACCAATGGAAATACTATCAGCCTCAGCAATCTAAAGAGATACAAAGACCTGCTTTTTACTTATTTCGCGATATTAATGATTTTCACATAATTTCACTTGTACCACTTATACTAATCTGTCGTCTTTATCACCTGTATCGTACATGTTAGAAAATCCTTCAAGAATTTTTTTTGTTTTTGATACCATAAACTAATGGACGTTGTTCTAACTAAATAACAAATAATTAACTTTACTACCGCTAAAAGAAATTATTTAGGGACTGACTGAATCCAAAAACATTTGCACACACTGAAGATTTTATCAGATCAACTAGAAGTGAGATAGAGTAAGAATCCAAAGATACCTCTATACTTAGTTTCGTCAACCATTTTACCTTCGTCATCTCGGTCAACAGGACATGTGGAACTCATTGGAGTACCTAATGAATTTTAGTTTTGCATTCCAAACTTTTTAATGAGGATTTTTCAGTACTTGCTTTGACAAAGGAATGTACCTTTCTGAGATCGCTAGATTTGTAGTCTGAGAAAAAAAAATAATTCTTCCATCATACGCTAGACTTGTAGTCTGAGAAAAAAAGTTAATTCTCCCATCATACTCATTTAAAATTCACTTTGCATAAGGATAGAGAATTTTTCACAAAGAGAGATATTAGGACTTCAAAAGATAATATCATCAACATAAACTTGAATAATAAGGTTCTCATAGGAAGATCTTTTAATAAAAAGAGTTGTATCAATTTTTCCACAAGTAAAACCAAGATATTTAAGGAATATTTAAAGACAATCAGACCAAGAATGAGGTGCTTGGTTGAAAACATACAAAGCTTTAGAAAGTTTGAAGACATGATAAAGAAAATTGGGATTTGAAAAAGTATAGGGTTGTTTTATAATGAGTCCACCAATTGGACTCATTTAGGATGTATTTCGTTATAAATAGTTTCCTCCAATGCTTATTTTGTGTCAATTTCTGATGAAAACTCTTATGTTTTAGGTATTGGAAGTTCTAGTGGCAGCATAGACACTTATGTGCAACAAGGAACAAAAGATAAACACTCTGTCCTTTGTTCAAGTACGTGAAGCCTTAAAGTAAGTGGATCAAAATATTATGAAAGGAGAAGTCTTTGTGTCATCGATTAGTTCCTCAAAGCAGAGATATACCGCCTAATGATCCAAGACACAAATTTGTTGAAGGCAGAGAACAAAAGGTGACTAACCAGAAGAGTGAATCGCCTAGTCATTAAGACATCATGACTAATCTCCCCGAATGGTTTGCCACAACATTTAACCTGAAAGCTACAAATACTAGTGGTAGGTGTTATTTTTAAAGAATCTTAATTCAACCCCATCAAGACGGGATCAAGGTGTTGCTTAGACTTCACATCAACAACTAAGTAGGATTCAGAGCTATGTTGGACTATGAAACCACCCTTAGGAGAATCTACTAGTCGAACTCCCAATCGGGCCAACCTATCCACATCAAAGACTACCTCTTTCTTCTCATCTTCAAGATGGCTACACTACCCATGGACATGAGTCTTAAAGCATCCGCAACTAAATTGGCTTTCACGGGTTAGTAAAGGACATTCATATCATAGTCTTACAAAATATCTAACCATGTTCGTTTCCGGAGGTTCAGGTTTCTTTAGTAAACATATATTTTATACTGTTGTTATCGGTTAACATATCTGAATGCACCCAATAAATATAATCTCTACAAAATTTTAAAGGAAACACTACGGCCACTAATTGAAGATCATTGGTCGGATAGTTCATTTCATGTACATTGAGTTGCCTTGAGGCATAAGCTATCATATTACTTTGTAGCATGAGGAAACAACCCAAACCTACTCGAGAAGCGTCACAATACACTACAAACCCTTTGATACGCTCCGGTAAAGTCAATACCAGAGCGGAGGTAAGATTATCTTTCAAATCTTAATTGGAGGCCTCTTCACAAGCTTCCTACCCCTCAAACATAACTTTCTTTTGGGTTGGGGGCGTCAATGCAGAAGCAATAGAGTAGAAAACTTTAATAAATCTCCTATAATACCGGGATAAACGCCAAATCTTTGAAAATCCATGGGACGTAGGGGCTAGGCCAATTCTGAACCGCCTCCATTTTCGTTGGATCGACCTCTATAAGTTCTATATAGGCCACCGTGGCATTAGTTAGACCAAAATACATGACTACAAACTCATAGTTACCATATCTTATTCGGAAAGCTGATTTATGAATGTCGACTCTTCTCACTCTAGGTTGGTCATACCCCAACCTTAAATCAATATTCGAAAAGTAACTTGCCCCATGGAGTTGTTCAAACAAATCATCAATTCTAGGGAGAGGATACTTATTCTTTACATTGACTTTGTTCAAATTCGTAGTCAATACACATCCTAAGAACCCAACTTTCATTCCACAAATAATAATAGGCCACTCCATGTAGATATATTTGGTCAAATATAACCCTTGTATTGAATATCATTGAGTTCAGCTTTCAATTATTTCAACTCGTCCACATCCATATGGTAAGGAGGAACCAATATGGGTTGATTATCCGACAATAAATCAATATAAAATCTATTTCATATTCGCGAAGAAATTCCGAGCAAGTCCTTGGAGAAGACTTTAAGAAAATCTTTCACTAGGGTTACTAACTCAAAAGAAGGAGACTCGTAGCGAACGTCCTTGACCCTCACATTATGATAGAGACATCCTTTAGAAATCTAATTATAAGCTTTTATACATATAAATAATTTGACCTCTACGGATTGAACTTCCCCGTTTCCACTCTAAGACGGGTTCATTAGGAAATTGAAACTTGAATACCCTTGTTCTACATTCAATAGAAGAAAAACAAGCATGTAACCGATCAATCCCCAATATAACATCAAAGTACAACATATCAAGTTCTATCAAATCAACCAATGTGACTCTACTGCACACTGAAATGGAACAATTCGTATAGACTCTCTTACAAACAAGGGATTCACCCATCATATAGAAACTTAAAAGGGTTCTTATAAGATATCTTGGAGTATATTACATTTCATAGACACTAAAGTAGTCACAAAAGAAAAGGTTTCATCAAGATCATACAATGCACAAACATTAATTGAAAATACTTGCAACATACATGTAATTACATTGGGAGAGCTCTCTTGATCACCTTAGGATTGGAGAGCATAGAAGAGAATCCTCTTAGGAGCATCATAGTTAGGACCACTTTCTTGTTCTTGATTACTCTTTCTCTCTTAAATCTTTGTCATGGGACAATCTTTCACCATGTGGCCACTCTTTCTACTATAATAGTAAATATCCTTTCCAACTAGTCACTTGATCTCATGCCTCTTGCCACACTAGGCAAAAATTGATTTATCACTTTCAGAACCACGACTTTTTCCTCCTTGTGGATTTGGGTTAAGTACCGTATCTTTTTTGGCCCTTTCAACAGTAGAAGGAACTTGATTGGAAAACCTCTTTCCCTTTTGGCATCCCTATTTCTCTTCTTATGGCTTGTTTCATTAACTTGGTGAGCATGCACCATCAAATATAAATGCCTATATTATCATTATGCATTGACGTAACGACACTGTCCACAAGATCATTGGACACACCCATCACAAAATTACTCATTTTATCTCTAGTATTAAACACCAAAGACAAAGAATACTTAGACAACTTAATGATCTTCAAAGAGTATTCTTGAACTCTATACCTTCATGATGAAGGTTGACGAATTATTCAACTTTTGCCTCTCTTTTCTCCCTTGGGAAGATTCATCCTTCCTAAAATTTCCCAACTTATAGGGCATGCTCTCGAAGCTCTATTTTCCTTCCATTGAGTGTACCATATTGGAGCCACATCCTTGAGGTTATATGTTGAATGCTCGACCTTCTCATTAGAACTTAGCCCCATAGTAAACAAGATCTTATATGCCTAATCAAAAAAGTATTGAGGATCCTCATTGACCTTAGACCAATAAAACGTTGGAGGATTCATTCTAGTGAAGTCCCTCAAATGTAAATCCATGGTACTGGAATTTTTATTCACAGGAGCCCCAATTTCTTGATTAGCTTGTGCCATCATAGCTTGAGCTTGTATAGTTACGACTTTAGATTGACTAGCCATGACTTGGATCAATTTCGGGAAATCCTCCCTTTTCTCTCCATCCATCAAGATCAGAGGACTGAACGAAACATTTCCACCTATAGGAACTTTCTCGTTACGAGGAGTTTGGTTACCTTTGGGAAGAACTCGTGCATTCGCAACCTCCTCTTTAACCCTTTTTATGGCTGCCCTCCTTGTAGTCATATGCTATATCCACAAGAAAAAATATTAAAAGGCATGTAAAGATAGAGGCAAGACTCTTAGGCACAACTATAACAATATCAAAAGAAGTGAATGTTCCTAAGCATCATATAGCCTCTCATTCATAAGTGTGGCACTCTTCAAACCCATGAACAAGAAACTAACATATGTGGTTCATCATATATCGATCCTAAATATTATTCAATAACCTTATGCTCTGACATCAAGTTTGTCACGACCCGAGGTCACCCCTAGTCATAACATGGCATACTCAACCTTGAAGACGTCTTATACAAGCCCTTAGCATATCATCATTTAATAAGACATTGAAACATACGAAAATAATTAGTCATTTAACAATCTATGTCAAACTCTTTCATATATTAAAATAGAGCGTCTAGACTTATCATATTAACTATCATGGTTCAAACATAAGAATCTCAACATAGGGACCTTAGCCCTTACAATCGAAAGTATCCATATTGATATCATGTTGTCCTTAGAGCTTGAGAACAAACCAATTGGTCTTGGAGAATGTTATCGGAGACTTTTCCTCATGTTCAATAAGACCTACTAGCCCAAACCTACAGTTGGTATAAAAATAAGAGAAATATGGGTTAGTAGATTCCACTTGTACAAAGAATGAAAGTTATGCAATTAAAATCATTATAACATGCATAAAGGGTCCTTTAGTTCAAACTATTATATTTAAAATTAAAATCCATAATGCACATTCTAATAATAGACAATCAATCCATACCATAATATAAAAAGACATTTAAGATTACAAGCAAGATTATAATAAAAACCACCTTTCATAACGTACACTCTTGATTTCATTTAGTCATTATATCATAAGACTTTACACACTACCCCTTTTTTAAGACTACTAGTGCAATATACATATGAGGCCCCATACCCTAACACATATCAAGAAAACGCTCAAGAGGACACAAGCATAGACACATACTTCCTTTAAACTTGTTTTTAACAATCGAATAACTTATCCGTAACCCACATACACCATGTGAGATACATGGAATCTGGTTTAATCCCCTCACACTGATGGGAGGGTGTTCTGCATTACAATGTGGGGCATAACATTCATGATAGTATATAATCCAATAGCTAAAACTTATGTGGGATTCATAATTAAGGGATGTGAAGATTGCTACTACAAACCACTTTACACTCGATGGTATTATAGTTTTCATCTCATGAGACCATTCGAGGAACCTACCTTTCTTTAAGAATGAACCTAAGTCATGCACATCCTCTCGGTGCTAAGCTTGATTCCCTCTTTTAGGTAACCTTTAGACTTTATTTATGCAGTAGTTTGTAAATAATATCTCAAGGACTTAATCCCTCATATATCATTAACTCAACGGTTACAAGATAAGAAATCCTTTCATCATAGAACCAACATCATATGAGAATACTTCTTTCATAACATAGTCATTTTAGGGTGCATGAGAATTACCTTCAATTCAACATAACAACACAACCGTCATTTTCTCAGAACCTTCATATTCATATAATAAAATAACATTTGTAACACATCATACATACTCGATCAAGCTTAAGGTTAAAGGGAAGAGGAAAAATAATTGTATTCCACAAAACATAACCAAGTAATTATGTTCATCACAATTGAACCAACAATTCAATACAATAAAACTCATCACCTTGAAAGCCCTTACTTATAGCCTTCAAAATTTACCCTACATCCTTGTCATTCATTGATCATGTATATCAATATCACAATACCTTAACGAATTAAAAAAGAACATTCTTCATTCTCATTATTTATTCACTATCAACCAAAACTAGGGTTTTCATTCAATAACAATAACATTAAATAAATTCATTAATAAAAAAATCATATATAGTCATAATAAGTCAATTTAGATTAATGAAAAGAGGTTTAGAAAGAGATCCATGTGTTTCATAAAAAAATCTAAAAATAGGGTATTTTTGAAATCCAACATTGAACACCTTGGACCTTGGGGCCACCATACCTAATGTAATATTCACCATGAAATTTTTTTGAAAACCTTGGACCTTGAACCCAGACTAGATGCTTAAATTCTTTTAAATGGTAAACCTTGGTAGAGAGATAGTTTAGGGATAAGTGAGAGCTTTTGATTTCAATTTGGGAGTTTATATTTTGATTTGGGAAAAGGTGTAAAATGACTTAAATGAATATATAGTTAACCCCTAAAACGCCCAAAAGCTCTCACTTAGATGGACTTTTAAAATAAAAGTCCACCTTGACCTTCACTAATAAAATCCTATCCATCCCTCACCAGCCCATTCACGAGACGTTAGGAACACCAGAAGTTGTTGTGTGGCTCGTGAAGGGTGAGGCAGTAGCCTCCAAAAATGGCAAAGCAACCTCACACACCAAGTACTTTTTACGACCAAGCCCCCTTGTTCGTCAATATGCACCAAGACCCGTTAACTAGCTCATGGTGTCTTGGGTAGTAACCCCTCCAAACATACCCACCTTCATTAAACCAAGGAAATTCCATAACCACCTTCACTACTCATGGAGTGGACCACGAGTCGTGGTCCCCCTAGTGATGTTTGGGGGTATAAGATACTTGGAGTCCTTCTTATTTGGAAAAAGAAGCTTAATGATGCCCCCCACTTGGCCATGGTCTTGACTTTGAGCCATGTTCATGCTCGTGGAGTTTGAGGGAGTAGCCTCTCTTTTGGACAGCCTTGGCTTGCGCCTATATCTTGGCACTCCTCCCTTGGTATTAAGACTTTAATAACTTAGATATCTATCTATATATGCATAATCTATATGAGGTTTAGTCCTTATGCGTCACCTCAAAACCCACTATACGACTCAAACCTACACAAGTTCAAATCACTAGTTTTCCAAACATCATGGTCGTTCTTGAACCTTTTGGGCACTAAAATTTTCAAAGTGAGTTAGTTATACTAAATTAGTACTAAAACATAATTTGACGCTTTTAGAGTTGTTTACCATCATCTAGGAGTCTACCTTAAGTCATTAGATTTCTGAGGTGCAACACCCGTGGTGTTAATGTTCTGGGGGTCGGGAGCACAAACCGTGAAGAAATAAAGTTTGAAGTGGTGTATAATGAGGATATGAAATTTCTATCCAACCAAGGGGATGGGTATATTTCAAACTATTATATATATGATTTAAATCATGGTCGGGGCAGAAATGAAGGGTGGGAAGATCGAGATTGTTAATGGGGGACCGTTATCCGAATTGGAAAGCTGGAGAGAGAGATCAATATGTGCCTCCCCGTGACTGTATAAAGCCCAATTATTAGGAAGGTGGAAGATTTGAGGAAATTCTCTTGTGTATCCTCGAAAAAGTTGAAGGATCAGACAAGATGCAAAAAGGCATGAAAAAAATGTCCACTCTTAGTCAGACCATATCTCCCATTTAGTGTAGATTAAACAATTAGAAACCCAGATATATCATATTCTGTCTCACCTTAACCCAAGACCAAAAGGAGGTTTTCCTAGTGATACTATCTATGGCTAATCCCAAAAGTGACATCTAAAATTGAGTTACGCTATGCCAGGCGTTAACTAAGGCACTGTTTGGGAGGCTATTCAAAATCCTTTTTAAATTTGATTTTGTTTCTGAGTAAAATAATGGTGTGATGTTGGTACACGTTGATGTGAGGGAAGTGTTTTAAAGAGAGTATGAAGGATTATAATAGGTCTAGTAGGCGAACCGCCAATAGGGTTAGCGAACATGATTTCTTCAACCGTTTGATTCACTAAGACTTCCATTTGGATCATGTAAACTTGGCAGTCAATAGAGCATTAGTGGTGTACCACCGTTTAGGTTGGCGATAACAATGAAGTACATTGTAAGGATTCCTGCATGAGTAGAAGATCCTCTTACACTTAGGGAAGACACTAGATACTCGGTGTTTCGCTGAGAAGATGGGAAAGTTTAATAAATATCGCCGAACTTGCAGAAAATTGATGGTTACTGCAAGTAAAAGGTCTAAAACTCCATTTTCAATTACTGTCCCTCACTTTTTACGGTACACAAACTCACACCTGTACTCTAGATTAGATTTCTTATTTTTAAGAGAATTCAAGTAGTTGAATTGTGCTTGGATTTGGACTGCATAGATGCCTAAAATTTTGTAACATCGTATTCGTCATCAAAACTTAGTAACTCAAACCCCGTATTTATTTCATTACTATAATAATCATTCACATAATATAAATCATTGTTGAGTCTCTCTTAGTTGATTGAAGTACATAATTCTCTATTTCAGTTTAACTCTTGTAAAATTCTAGAATGCGTTACACTATGTTTTGAGTTGTATTTATTTATTGTGGGAGTGTGAAAAAAATGTGAATCCTTTCTGAATTAGTGTTTTATAGGTTTAGATTGTAGTCCAAGATCTTGCAGGGTTGAACTTGAAAGGATGGGTTTTAAATAGGCATATAGAGCTGTTTGGCGTACTGATTAGAGTTGGCCAAACGGTTCGGTGTTTTTCCTAATGTCCCCATACAAACTTTAAATAAATGTTAAATGTGTAGTTGAATTTGTAACTTTTGGTGATGAAGATTATGTCTCCGGATGCATTCATCGACTTGTCGAAATATTTCTTGCTTGCCCTTTTTTTCTGCATTCTCATACCCTGATTGCATTACTTTAAACAAATCACCTATATGGATGAACACTTCATTAACTAGTTTTGTGAAGATACTCTACACTGAAAATTTACCTTATTGCCCCTACGTAAATACTCTCTAACTTTATCTTCATGTCTTTTCCAAAATGGCTAGACCAAATGTAGAGGGGAGAGGCATATCATGTCGATAGGTAAGAGCATGGGAGTTTAAAAGAGACAAAAATATAGGAGAGCTAGACAAGGAGAGGTGATAAAAGAAGAATAAAAGTTCCAGCAGGAGGTTTCCTATTGATCCTACTATCCCTTCGTTGAAATGTGGAGTCTACACTGCTATAAAATCTCTTATGGCAGCGCAAACTTGGACAGGATGATTGCAGATAATGTCGCTGCAGAGGCTAAGGCAAGTTAAAAAAAGGGAGAATTAGAATGATAATATCATGGGGACCATTGTCAAGTTCCAGGCGGCTACATCAGGCACTGATGCCACGACATATGGATCATGTATCTAGTTAGGATTCCCTATTAACCTCAGTCTTTTTTCTTTCTTTCTCTACAAGATATATCTAATAAATGCATTTAAGGATGAACAAATTTCTTTAATGTGGGTTAAGGCTCACCTTTGTTTTCTGACTATAAATGTTTGTGTTAATTTTGATTCTGTCTTATATATATAGTTGGGTTATTGTTTTAAATTATGTTTTATACTACTTGTGCGATTGTTTGATCTTACGTCTCCATCGTTTAATTTTAATTACAAAATGTCTCTTCCAAAAAAAATATTTTTCGAAAATGTTTGCCACCGCTTTTGTTGAAAGTAGTCGTGAAATTTAAGTAACGGTTCTAATAAATCTCGGTAACTTGAATAGTGCTTTCAGTTGAATAAACATGAATGTGCGGATACAACGAGACAAAAAAAAGTTGCATAGACAATATGTGAACTTTTTACATCTTTTTGTGATTAGCCAATTGACAAATTGATTTTCTTCTAATGACCTTTACCACCAGTGGAAGTGTAAAGTCTTAATTAACTTAAGTATCACTTCCTTATATGATAAGCTTCCTATGAACCATGCATGTATACACATAAAATTTCCCCCATTAGTCCAGTCAATTATGTAATGCTTTTTGTTGGAATTATCTTAGGGAATTTTGAAGAGTGTGAGTAAATTTGACATATACCTCTCTTGTGACCCACCTTGTGAGTCTGTGAATCTCTCTTCAACACCCTTGAAATTTACCTTTATTAGGAAGAAACATGTTAGAACATACACATTTATTCATCTACTACCTATAATCCTCGTGACTTTTGGTTTAGTGAATAGCCAAGTTAAAACAAAAGCTTATGTTGGGGTAGGATGAAAAGGAAAAGGCAAGTCGCGAAGTTTAAGAAAAGTCTCCGTTAAACCATGTTATTGCACAGGAATGGAAACCCTTCATAGAAAAAATAGAAAAAGAGAAAAATAAATAGAAAAGAAAATAATTAAAACGAAAGTTGTAGAATAAAAGTACAAAAGAAATTGGGTTTCCAAGCAATCCATGGATGTGAATAATAGGATGACTTAGAAGCATTAGAAGAAAAATTAATAAAAGAAGGTAAATAAAAGGAATTGTTGTGGGCACCATAATTCATGAGGAGCTTTATTAAATAAGCCTAATATCCATACCTTAACATTCATCCCCATAACATTCCTTGAAATAACCTTTCTGATTTTGCGAAAGCATAAAGATTCTTGACTGGAATATAAGGTCAAGCATATGGGTGAAAACATGCGAGATTTGTGTCTAATTCCTATGACTTAGATTGATTATACACCTGTGTGTGAGAATAGAATCACCATGGCATTTCAGTACTTATATTTGACCTTGAACTTGCACTTGAAGCAACTAATGCGAGCTTGAGAATCTTTGATAATGGTGTGTCACAACTTGAATCATTGAGATACAATTGATCCTTGAATAAGTAGTTTTACTTTAATTGTGTATGTTCATGATTGAGTCTTGTGTAGTACAATTTTAGACTTCGTATTTCTACAGTTGAACATAAGTTTTACTTGAGGATAATCAAAAGCTTAAGTTCGGGGTGTTGATAAATCCATAAATTAGACTAATTTAGGTCTATATTTTAATAGAACTAGTATCCTTTAATGCTTGTTTTATCTCAATATCTTATTAAAACTATCAAATTTCATGTATTTATTTAAGGAAAGCATGGACAATTTGGAGAGAAAGTAACAAGAAGGGTGAAAAAACAAAAGAACTGAAGCCTGAGAATTGATAAGTAAACTTGACGCATTGCCAAAGTTTTTTACTTCACCCTTTATTCCAGCATGTTTGAGATCTGAAGGAAGAGGATCAAATCATCGGAGAAAGGAGGAGTTGGCGCACCACTAAACCGTTTTATGAAGCAGTATTATAATGCCAAGGTCAAATACTTAAAGATGTTTTGGGCAAGAAAAAAGGGCGATGAACTAGAAGAAGTAAATGGATTTAGGAATTCTACCGGGTCAGTTCTCGAGTCATTAGGCGAGCTCGAGAACCTCGCCGACTGACCCATCGCAACAAAAAATCTGTAAACTTTAAATACAAGGTTTAGTTATTTATTAGAGACTCTGACATTATTGTAGTATTTAGACATTAAAATTTAGTTTTTCATATTTTCTCTCAAGTTTGAAGACGGGCTTTGGAAGAATTGAATATGGAAGGATCTAATGCTCCCCAAATTGGAAGTAATGCTTCTCAATTGTTTTTTCTTAAATCAAGACTTATCTTCTTATACCCATTTGATTTAAACATCATTGAATATAAGTTCTTTTATTTCTTCATATGTGTCTAAAAACCCCATTCTTGTGGTGTGATTTAGCAAATGTGAGTTAATATTATTGTTGGGTCTTGCTTGATAATAGCTTAGATATTGTTTAATGATGATTTCGTCTAGACATTATCGTTTAATCTAATGAAATTGAAATTGAAATACAAGACCACTAGATTGATGACTACGAGTGCATCGATTGAAGGTTCAGCCAGAGAGGGCGAGCCATAGTCCCATCTCCTAACACTCATCTCGAGAGAGAGAGAGAGAGAGTGTGGGGTAAGGCGTAGGCTGGTCTTCAAGGGACAAATGGGAGTTCAAGAGGAACCCATTTGAAACGGGGTAAGTTTCTCAAGAGAGAACATATTTCCAATAAAAGCTTAGCCTAGTTACTATTTATCTGCAAATTTTATGTCGAAGGCATGCACCCAATAATCTATATTATCTTCTATTGCGGTCATATCCCTAGAATTCCCCCTCATACATAATTTTTCTATAATTTTACCATATTTACTTATCTTTACAAATATCCTGTTTGATATTTGACACTTTCATGTCACCCTCTTTTTAATTTATTATGTTTTTACTCATAAATCTCTTTAGCTACAACTAATTATAACAGAATTCTAATTAGCTACAAATTCTCAAAACCGCTCCCTTGGGACACGACCCCAACTATAGGTTGGGTTACTATATTATCGACAATCATAGACACTTGAAGCGTAGTTAGTGTCGTTGGTCGCGACAAGTATCACAATCCCAGGGGTAGAATTCATAGAAAAATACAGCCTGCATAAATTTTTCTTGGAGCACCATTAAGAGTAATAGCTCATCCTACGGACCATAAATGACGTTCATAGTGATAAGGGCATTATGAACAGCTGCATGTTTAGATATATGAACATCTTTTACAAATCGTAAGCATAACTTCGGTCCATCGATTGTGTTCGTAGGTCTTAGGTATGACTTTAAATTTTCTAAGTCTCAACACCCAATCCATGGAATCATTCTATGAACCATGACACTATACACGATTGTTCAAAGCTTCATAGTTCTCAATCCTAATTCGAAAACATCACCCGATTCTACTTGTGACACAACCTATATATTTCACTTCTAAATTGTTTCCCTTTATCTTTCGTACACCCCCTATTATATTTCACTCCTTTCCAACAAACTCTCTCAAAAAATAACTTCCATCTAAAAAAAAACCATCAAATTTTCCCAAGAAGACACCACAGTCGCGACTCCGAATTCTAGTTTGGGAGTTTCAATCATGTGATTATATGTCTTATCGTCATATATAACAAATTAATCCATTTGAAAGTCCAAGTTCAATAATTATTCTTTTTCAATTTCAACCTCATTGTTAAAATTTCTTTGAGATATGTAGTAACTTTTGAATAATAAGTTATCTAGGTTTAGGATAAATTTGAAATTTATATTTTATTGTGTTAATTTATTTTCTTGATATATTTTAGATTTTTAGGTTTTGAATTTACAGTTTTTTTTTTTTAAAGTTGGATATTTAAATCCCTTTAATAAAGATATTTTAAACACTTTTTTTGCTGCCCCATAGCAACAGGGATATCAAAGAGCCTCAATGATCTTACTTGATTTGTGTGTTATTCTATAAAACTATTGTTTACCTTTTAAGGCTATTTTGAACTCATTTTAACAACCTCACCTATTTCGAATATTTTAGCCCTCTTAGGACTATTCTCAACTAATTTTAAACCATGCTTATATCTAACATGCATATAATTCAAATAGCTTTTTAACCATGACAAGCAATACTCTCTCTTTCAATGCCCACAAATTTCTATTGATGATGATTACTGAATTTGGTAGGTAAAAATGAATAAAATTTTAAAAACTTATGTTTTATGAGATATTATGATGGACGAAAACATTGTACTACAAATTTTAATGAAGCCTATATTTATCCCGATGCAGCTCAAATGAATTCTAAATTAGACAAATTATTGAGTCTGTGTTTAAGCATTAAAAAAAAGACATACACAAATTTGCAATTTCAAAAATAATGAAAATAATTTATCACCAATCACTTACAAAAAAATTGAGGAAGAACATTTTTAAAAATGCGGTAACTAAAGAAAAGGATGAGTATTGAAATTTGCTTCAAGTCTAGTAATTTCTAGCATAAATTTCCTAGACATGGGATGAATTTGTAATTTATATTTTGATTCGGTTGTTTTTTTTTTTTTAGATATTTTGAGTGTTCGAAATTTTTCTTATGGAGATTTTTTGTTGTAACATTGCTATTTAAAGCCCCATAGGCTAATAAAAAGATTGAGATATATTTTCAACTTTTATTGTAGGCTTTATATTTTTAGAAAAATAATACTTTTTTTGTACGAGACATAGAGATCTCTTGGTTAATTACACTTTCAATACTTTAACTTGTATGGTCTCTTAAATTTAATTTTTAAAAGGGACACAATTTCATTGAGTTTGACAAGATAGTAGAGCTATGGTGGAATTTTAAACAAGTATACTTTTGAAGTTTTCAAGGTGTATGCATACACCATAATAAAACAAATGATATGGATATACCAGTCTATAAATCAAAGAGGTTTTGTCGATTTGTATGGTTTGAAAAATCACTTGTTGGGCAAAGAGTTATATGAAAATGGATAAATAAATTAAAATAACTGTTTTCTCTTTGTAGGATAATACAAAATAGTAATAATGCAATATTTTTTTTGTAAAACTAAATTTTTTGAAAAAAGAGCACAAGAAACATAAAATAGTAATTTTAATTAATTGCTTATCAGTTATACTTGAATGCAACAAGTGTGTTTGTTTCATAGATCTCTTAATAAATTAAGGATAATAATGTTCTCTACCGATGATAAGTAAATTTCAATATTTATTAGATATAGTAATAATCTTGGCATAAATTCATATTAATCGTTCCACTAGTATGTAATGATGAAATCATGTAATCAAAAATAAATTTAAATGCATAAATATAAAATATAAAAGATAAATATATCACATATAAGAATATTTTATCACAATGTATATATTAAAATTATTGAGGAAATATATGAGCACACTATATTATTAATGGGTGTGATTTTTCCACTTTATTATCCATATGTCACAAATAGTAAGATTTTCATTTAATTAAAATAAAGTATTCTACCTCAAGCGTCAACATGTAAGCGTTCATTAGATTTAGAAAATTTGTAATAAGTTCCCCTCTCAGTATATATAAATCAACAACACGTTTTCATTATTGCATCTCAGATCCACTCTCTTCGTGAATTCCAATAAATGATTATACTCTCTCATCACAGATCTTCTAGGGTTTTTCAATTTTGCACATCACAACACTTCTTTGTCGATTTATCCATCATTTTCGTTTTGCCTTTTGTTCTACTCTAGGACACCATCACCTTTCCACCCAAAAAAAGCAACCAGATTCCGACAACCAAGAAGCTATAAATTTGGCTGGATTTATTCTTCCTTTGCATTAGAGTGCATACAATCTCCTTATCAAACTTCAGATTCCATATTCCCAAATTAATTTCAAGATTTCTTTTAAATTCCTTTAGTTTAATTGTTTTCAGATCGTTTTATTATAATATATTTTGTAGGTGTTGTTTTTCAATATATCTTTCATATCTATTTGTTGATATGTTTGTGTTGGAATATTGACACATTAATTGTACAAAGAAAACTTATACTCTATATTTTCCTAAGTAAATTACTGGCACTATGTTAAGTCATAAAAAGTAAAGTAATACCTCAATATTTATCATGGAAAACCCCATCTTACAAAGGGTACAAACCAAAACTTACACCTATATAGGATTTAAATAAACTTCAATAAAATCTGAGACTACAAAAGGCTTTAGATTATAGTTGCAAGTCCTAGGAACTAAACTCTGATTCATTTGTATCAACAATCATCCATGACTGTTGAACCCATCTACAAGTTGCCTCCAACTCAAAGAATAATCTAATCTATCGAAACAAATACTACAAATCAAAAATTATCAATCCAAATGAACTAGACTGAAGAACTAGAATGCATAAGCCTATAGAACATGTTCTTTAATTTCGTTTCTCTGTATCAATGCACTAGAATCTTCAGCCTAAACTCTCTCTTAAATAATTGTATTCTGCTTGTAGGTCTCACTGTAAGTGAGTAATGTTCTTTTGAAACCCCTAATAGATGCAAGACTTCTCCTTCTTTGAGTTTATAGTAAATGTCCTTCCTTATACAACTTCCCTTTAGTTGTACACTTCCGCTGTGAATATAACTTTATGTAAACAAATCTTTTGTCATAAACTCTCTTTGTTCACCAACTTTAATCCATTTTATTCACTTGATAGTCTAACTAGAATATAAATTTCAAAGAAGTATGTATTTCCCCCCCTTTGGAATTATAAAACACTAAGACTATAGAGAAATTATAGGTGATGCAATTTGAATACTCATGTTTTTTCGGATTTAACCTACACACATACTTTGTAGAAGAACTCAGAAAGTTATAACAAACAACTTACACAATCAGAGGACATGCACAATAACAAGAAACTAAAAACCAACAATACCATTAATGAAAACATTTAGACCACAAATGTAATCAAACGAAAAGGTAAAAGCAACTTGTGGTTAAAAATGGAATGGGAAGGTCAATGATGATTAGCACAGAGAAGAAGAAGAAGAATGGAATAATGATGATGCAAGATCATTCTTAATAAGATCAAAAAGACCATTGAGATTAGTAGAATTGGTCCACCTCTCAGTTTCAAATATATCCTCAATGTGGGGAAGCGCCGTCTTGATCCTAGCGTGTCATCCCAAAATTCTGTATGTTCAAGTCTATTTGTGACACACAAATGATCCACGAATCCACATGACTTCCTTTAAGTGATGTAAACCACCCATCTTTGCTAACAAGTCATGCCCTCAACCTTTAAAGTAGTGCATTTACGTCAACCCCTCTTCCGAAGATCATGTATAGTTGCCTGGTTCACTACCGCTAAAGCATCATTGGTTGATTAATCTTTCCAAATTTTGATAAAACCAAAAAGTGTTAAAAACGAAACACAAAGCAGAACTGATAACGAAGCACATACTTTGTTTATCCTACATAAAAATTCAGTGCACGTGACACAAGATTAGTAAGGAAAAATTTAGGGGCATTTGAGAAATCAATAACTCCATAAGGGTGAGATCCATTAAATTCAGTATACTTGTGCTTTCTTAGGAACATCATTTTCTGTATAACATCAAATAGAAGTTTCTGCAAGGGAAGCATAACACCTTTCTGAGCTCTGCTATAAGCATCTAACATGGGAATATTTGATAAGCTTCTTCACATATACAAGGTTGAAGGAAATTGATCATGTGGAGGCCAATCTTGCTTCACATAGTGACACTACCCAATGATTGGAAAACCCAAGATGTCAGCGTGTCATAAGGACTAAAACAAAAATAAAAATCTGTCACCACATTCATATAGAATTGACAAGTGTTTTATCATTCCATTTTGTGTTGTTTATAACATTTAAAGAAAAATTTTGACCAAACTTGTGTCCTCAAACTAACTATAAGTTCAGTTGTATCATGCCCCTAAAATCAGCAATCACTATAATATCAAAGCAAAACTTTCTGCCTGGAGTTTAATTATGCTTTGTGATAGTTACACTTTCAAAAAGGTCAACAAATTATCAGTGGATTTTTAGCACAAGAATGTAGGACATTTTAAGATAAGGCAGAGTTTTCCCTAGAAGATGCTTCGAGAAGGGAGGCACAAGATCAAATGAAACCTGCAAATGAGCATCTCATAAAGCTCCTCTTTCTTATGCCTCCCTTCTCGAATGATCTTTAAGGCAAAATGCTGCCTTATCTTAAAATGTGTTACTTCCTTGTGCTCATGAATCCACTGATATTCTTTAGACTTTTTGATAGTTTACCTATAAGAAAGCACAACACACCTCTTCTTTGCCTCAAATTGTCCCAAAACTTTTGGTCCAAACGCTCATACAACTTTGAAATTCTTTCTACCTCCTTTAAAACTAAATGATACTTGGACTAAATACATATAATAGGCTCACCTCTTTCTCTGTTTACCAAACCCATCTAGATTTCCAGTTCCTTTGGACACAACTCCAATTTACCAGCAAGTCACTAAAACACGACTCACGCCTTTTATCTCAACTTTTCCCAAGAAAAGGAAACTGTCCAGACTGCCAAATGCTTCTTGATGTCTTACTGCACACTTTACCGGATGCATGAACTTAATAAACTCATGCAAAACAGTCTCAGATAATTGTATGTACTCAGCTGATTGCATACCCAATTCAAGAGCATGAGATATCCTTGTTCCCAACTCATGAACAAAAGGATAATCATCCTGCAATCTTAACACACACTTAACATTATGGATACGCCCCTTCATCATCACAACAAAACTACTATGCAAAAATATATACAAAGCATCATCAATACCCTCTACCCCTCCTACAATCTAGCAAAACTGGAATAATATAGGAGCAAACATCCTATATACGGAATTTGAAATGCTTCTTAAATCCTTCAGAACTAAAAAAGTGGAATTTATGTATATCTCCTTATGACCAAAACCAACAAGAGTACAATGTAGTTACATCTTCATTTTGTCTTTCCAGTTTCTTTAGATATAATACTCACCTTCAATCTTTTCTTCGTAATAGTTCATCTCAAATCTTTCCGTTGCTGCCTTACTGTTATCTTACTTCAAAGGAAAACTAAGTGGACAAAAAAACTCTTCTTAATGGCATATTTCTCACTTCAAGTGATGCGTAAACTTTGGAAAATGATAAAGTTTATTTTTAGACTATCATTGATTTTTCAAGTATAATTTCTAGAATAGTGTAGTGTTGTATCGACAAATAACTATATTAATGAATTTTTTTATATTTTAAAGACGTTGCCTTGAAGAAATAAAAAGATATGTTAGAGAGTTAGATATATTTGCAATAAAAAATAGAATAATCTATATGTTGTTATATCTACCACCATTTAAAACTAGTACACATAGGGATGTACGTAGTCATCGGTATGCAACCTAAGAAAAACCCAAAAACAACCTAAATCAAAAGTGTATTCTTCTATAATAAAGTTCTCTTATCAAAAATCTTTATTCTCCTCTTTATATTCGTCTTCTTTAATTGAGTCTTTGAATTTTAGATAACGATATTGGACTGAAGAATGATTGATAGGAATGGATTGCCCGAGCTTCCAAGTATCCGATCAACTCATAACTCCAAGCCCTGTAACTTAAACTTAGACTTTAGGTTGGCCTTTCGTCATTCTTGAAGCTACATTCTCTTCCTAAATAAACCTTCTAGATTATATTTTTCTTCTTCTAATCTCTACACAAACTTGATAAAATCATGGATATCTGATAACCTCATATACAGAGTTGATTGAACACTATATTCTAAAACATGCAATTACTTTTTTCCCAATGGGAGAACAAATGAAAAGCATCCTGAAATCCTAAAATATTCTTAACATCAAACAACCCCTGGCAGAAGCTTACAAATTCTAACAAATAGGAGCACACTACCTATATATGGTTACATGGTTGGGGAAAAATGTCTTACATGAATCTGTAAATTTACAAATGCATCCCTGAAGAGCTTGTTCGCTAAATATAAATGGTTGAGAAGGAACAAAAGAGTGATTAAATATTAGGAGATATTCCTCTGATATACTAGAATCATGCTTGAGGGTAATTGTGAGAAGCATGATAAGCATATTCATCATATCAGAGACATTACTAGTAGAATTAGTCTCTTGGTAATCACCTTTTCTAGTTAACGAAATAGAAAGGCCATCATCTATAAATTATTTATACTTTTTTATTGTGGGTTCATAGAACTTAGAGGACTTGCATATTTTCAATACTTTTAAATAAGGTTTTGGGAATTAAGATTGAAATTCTTCTTGAAATTATTTTTGATAACAACATAGTGTGGTGTTCCTCACCTGACGTTTTATGTTATTGTTTTCTTTCGTTTTGTGAAAATTCTCATGTGGACAATGTTACCTCTTTCTGGACGAATACAATTGATTTGGCCCTCTCTACAATGCCACTTTAAGATTTCCTCAAGTACTTTATAAACATGATCATAAAAGTGATATACAGAGTGGTAATAAGGATTTATGTGAAGAAGAGTTCACGTGTGTCTGATAATTTTAGTTAGCTTTTTTTTTTAGATTTAACTCTTGGATCCAATAAATCAGATTTTATTTTGACAATACGAGATAAGTGAGAGATAAAACTTCAAACTTGTTCATCTCTTAATCGAGAATCCTCCAATGCAGCCATTGGTAAACTGCAATACTCAATCAATTTAAACAAGCATTGAATATATGACATTGTATGTTGGTCTTTGAGTTCCAATGATTCCACCAAGGTGTACAAAAGGTTAATCATTCTCTCAATTGATGCATTTAAGTTTATTGTTTCACCATAATCCATGAATATAATATTTTTAGTTTTAAAATTATTTGGACATATATTAAAGGGAGGTGCATGTATCACTACAATTAATTTGTTCTAATTTATGAGAGTACATAAACTAGTGAATGTTATAATTTATTTATGTGTTTGTTTTATTTTCTAAATATCTTTAGGGTATTTTCTGACTTTATCTATAAACTAATCATTGCTTTCTGATCCCCCAATTTTCTAGAGGTTATTTCCTTCTTAGCACAACAATATACATAGAATATTTATGGTGCTGGGATGTCTAGGAAGAGGCTTATATAAGACCAAGGAATGTTTCTAAGGTGTTGTCGCTTGTTTTGTTATTCTTGTATACCTCTTATATCATTGAGCACCACGTACATAAATCTGAAAAGTTACAGAAGTTGAGGGGGCATGGCACTAACCTTTGATAAAGAACAACAAGTATAAACTAAACAATCTGCGAAAATGCTAAAAGAGGTGCCCACACAGTCTATTCGGTTGGGTCTTGACAGTGCTCCTATACTGTTAGAGTTTCGTAATTCTATTTTGGGGATTGCTGATTTTCATGATGCTCTGTATTATTGTTTTGTAGTAGTTTAGCATTTATGATGAAGTGGTATAATGTTAGGAATGTGTTAATATTATTGGATATTTCCTTTTTCACTAATTTGAAACAAGTTCATTGAGTTGGATCATTTGTGTTTATAGGATTATGAGGTAGTGAATTGAATTAGTTAATAAATTTTATAAATCTCGTGAAGTGTACAATATGGCGTCAAGGAATTAGGTTGTCAGAATATATTTCCCTTTAGTGAAGCAAGGTAATATTGGATTAGGAAGGAAATGATTTGAGATGTATAATAAGAAAATATAGATTGAAGGTGTGGACAATGTATTTTGTAATTTGGACAAATTAGAGTTGTACCTAATGAAATAAAAAATCTAGCGATAAAAAATGAAGAGGTAAACCGATTGTACATTATTGGTCTTAGTATCTCGCAATTCTAATGGAGTTAAGATGCAATTTAAAACTATATAAGGGATTGGAGAATTTTAGGAAAAGAAGAGGGAAAGAAGAGTTACATTCTGTTTTTTGATAGTTAGACTGTCAAAAATGTCAAGAGAATATCCGTGCATTATTTTGCAAATCCAGGTAACTCAGCTAATATAAGAAAATAATTTTCCTTGAAGATGCTTTGGTAAGGGAAAGTCAAGAAAGGAGCTATACAAGATGTTCATTTGTAGGTCCCATTTGTTTGAAGAATAAATTGAGCACCTCGCATGTCCAATGTACTCAATTGATTATTTAAATAAAAGGAACCTGCAAATGAGCATCTCGAAATACTCCTCGTTCTTGTGTCTCCCTACTCAAATAATCTACAAGGAAAAACACTACCTTATCTTAATATATGTTACCTCCTTGTTCTCAAGAACCCACTGATAATTTGTAGACCTTTTTAAAAGTATACCTATTAGAAAGCACAAGACAACTCTTCTTTGCCTCAATTTCTACCGAAACATTTACTCCAAATTAAACCTTATACAACTTTTAAATAGTTTCTAACTCCTTTAGGATTAAAAGATACAAGGGCTAAAAACATGCAATAGGATCACCTCTTTCTTTGTTTACCAAACGCATCTAGCTCTCCAGTTTTATTAGAAACAACTCCAATTTTTCGAGCAAATCATAACAAACACGATGCACGCCTTTAATCTCAAATCTTACGTTTCTTACTTCACCTTGCATAAAGGAAGGGAAATTGAGAGGACTTCTAAATTCTTCTTGATGCTTAAGCTATTCCTACTTCACCATTTCCAGTTCATCCTTTAGGGTTAGAGTGAAAAACATTATAACAATCTTCATCATACGAGGAACATTAGTATTAGTATTACTTAGGTTCTTGTAAATAACTGTTTGCAGTTGATGAGGGAGAATTGCCATAATCTGTATTTATTTATCCTTTTTATTGTAGTTTCATGACACTTAGTGGTCTTGCATCTTCTCAATCCTTTTGTAGAAGGTTTGGGAAGGTTAGCTTGAAGTTCTGTGAAATTAGTTTTGAGAACAACTTTGTGTGATGTTCCTCATCTGACTTGGTTTTATGTTAATGCTAGTATTTTTATTGTGAAACTTTCTCAGGTACCTCTTTCCAAGGAAAGGCAATCGGTTTGGCCATCTCTATATTATTTGTAACTTTGAGGTTGCCTCAAGTACTTGATAAACTTGATCAGAATATTTATATATTTGCTTTTAATCATTATTCTAATCAATCTAATATGTACATTTTTTTATTCTTATGTAGCCTCTATACTTTTGACAGTTTATGTAAAAGTGAAGAAGAATCTTTCTTTTCTTAGTTTAATGGCTCTTGATATTTTGACAACTAATGAGACTCTCTTTGCATTATAAAATGTTAAACCATAGCACTGATAGTGTAACCTCTATGGTTTTTGTAGTGTGTCTAAGACCTCGGACACAATAAACTAGAGTTGACTGGAGAGCTATCTCTTCACGGGTAGTCCTTTTATACAGGCAAATAGTAACCCATACATTTGAAATGTTGACATTCAATTTTGGTCTAACATTTTTCAAAATTCATAATTTTTAAGTTTTATTTATTAATAGTGTGAAATATATATTTTTTTATAATTTTAAATAAGTTTATCGATAACTATCTTTATTTATCAAAATATAGGATTTTTATTAGTAAATTTTGAGATGACATTTTCATATGTCATTAGTTACATTCATTATATTTTTTTAATATTCATTTTATTCAATACATCAGTTAACATTCATTTTGATATTTTACACAGTTTAAAAATTCATTCAAATATGAATACAATTTGCATACACAAACATTTAATCCACAAATAGTTTTTGAGTCACATTCTCAAGCCCATAACTTAGGTCCATTTTAAACAATTTCCTATATATAGATTAACTGGCTCACTAGTTTAAGATGGTGGTGGATCAAATTTTAAGGCGTGTAAATAACGAGCTGCTGCAACTTTAAATTCGGTGAGCTCCAAATGGTAATACAAATCTATCTTCTCTTTGTTTATTTTTCTTTTATTTTAATTTTTTCTTACTAATCTACTTTGTTTGTTCATGTATAATTGTGGCGATCTGTTACTGTTAGTATTTCATTTTTGTGGTGGTGTATTACTTTTAATCTTTTATTTTTAATGCTAGCGTCTCTTTGCTTGTTATGTTGAGGTTGAGTTTTTGTTAGTTTTTAGATTTTCAGATCTGCATCATTAATTTTGTTTGGCTTTATTTGTTTTTGTCTAAGTCATGCTATTGACG
The DNA here is from genome assembly GCA_027705065.1 of Solanum peruvianum. Classification (NCBI taxonomy): domain Eukaryota; kingdom Viridiplantae; phylum Streptophyta; class Magnoliopsida; order Solanales; family Solanaceae; genus Solanum; species Solanum peruvianum. The sequence continues at coordinate 46,387,236 of JAKWJD010001763.1, forward strand.
TTTTTGACTATCAAATAAAGTAAGGTAGTATATAGTATATGGTGGTGTATTTATTTTATTTTTAATTCTAGCTTTGTACAGTTAGCTAGGTGATTTAATCTTATTTTTGTTGAATATATGGTGTACAATTTAAAAATGTTTCATTAATGAGTAATATGTTTTGGTTGCTACTATTTCTTTTATTATTATTTTAAATTATTATTAAGTTATTTTATGTTTTTGTTGACTCCTGATACTAATAGTTATCAATTAAATTATTATTGGTATTGTTGTATTGTTGGTTGTGTTATTCTTTTCTCCGAAAATCATTTTTCCCTTCATTATTGTTTATTATCTGTTTATTTCAATTCCTATTATTATAAGAAAGTCCCGCAATTCTTTGTTATTATTTAATTAAAATTTTACAGCCATTTTGTTCATGTTATCATTTTGGTTGTTGCATTTTATTTAAATTATTGCATATTGATTTTACATGAGTTTAGATTTTATGTTAAATGGCCAATAGAAAACTCTCCGTCGGTTTTGGAGGCCTCTTTATTTTAGAAGACATAAATTTAATTTAAGTTTATATATTTTTTTTGTTGTAACTAATCGATGAAGAAATTACCATCATTTTTCAAGACCTTCCATGATAATAAAAAGGAATTTTATTTTTTAAGTTATTATTTGATTAATTTATTATTACTCATATTTATTTATTACTAACACTTTTACCAAGTGTCTTTACAGGTATCTGTAGTTCCATCCAATTGAAGCTATTAGAATTAAGTTCAAATTATATTCTTCATTCATTATTTTGTATATATTGACGTTAGATAAATTCTATGCCGTTTCTTATGTTATTATTTTATTACTTGTGTGTATTACATGTTTACTATATTTGTATATTAATTTTATCTCATATCAATTTGAATAAAATGAATTCAGTCTAGACCAACACTTGTGGATTTTGAAGGGTGTCTAACTCATTCGCTTTGAAATTTGATTACCTAGAATCAATTGGTTTCGTAAACTTCCTTTTAAGTTAATTAATAATCGATTTTCTAGTTTACCTAAAAATAATGTCGCGACTCCATTTTGCCTTTTACCTCTTTAACCATTTTAATATTCTTTTAACTATTTTTTAATTAAGTCACCGGGACGTTGCTCCCATTAAAAGGATGTCAACATGGAAGAGATTCTTAAAGAATACATATAATTTGTTCTAAATTTGAATCTTGATTAGATCTAAGTGTATCAAAACTTCTGTTTCAATAAAATTCTCATCTTATAAACTAAGGGTTTGGTAGGATAAAAATGTATCTAGACTAGGTTTCAATACAAAGTTGTCACTAACTCTGACTTAAACATATATGGAGTTTATATAGGCCCAAAAGATAGCAGTGGGTTTTTTCTCGAAAACTATCCTAGTTCAATAGAGATTTCATAGAAAAATTATCAAGAAAATTGAGTCTTTGATATTCAAATGTTCAAAAATTATTATTATTATACAGTTTTATTTCACACCTTTGTATAAATTATCTTTAAATGATTTACACATCCTATATTTTAAAACTTTCCTATAGTTGGTAAGTTTTTCGTATGGTTCAGTATGTGAGTCATGCCCCAAGCCTACCCCTAGGATGCTAGCACGAGACGACTCTAAGCAAACCCTGCCAACATATCATAAGCGTACGTAAACGTTTTCAACACATTATTCATAGTGTTCAAAAGAAAGAAACATTTCATAAAATTAAATGATGGGGACTACCCAAAAATATCTTAATAAAAAATCTGTTAGTTTATTGATCATTGAAATATCAAACTTATCTTGATGTTTAAGACTAAACCTGCATCGCAGAGGTTGTTGACATAGATATCGAGAACTGATATATGCCTTGTCTTACTATTGAGGACTAAACTTGCATCACGAGAAGATGTAGCACAGAGTGTGCATAAATTCTTGAAAGGTACTGAGCTTGCATGACAGAAAAAATTTGAAAACTGTACATAACTGAATAAAGCATGATACTATACTTAAAATATTGAACATGAAGTAACTGAATGTAATGACTATGTTTGATAGCATGCTGAAACTAAATATTAAACTGTAATTGATAACTTGGTCAATACATTAGAATCTGATTGTTGCTAATAATCAACATAAATCCGAGAGTGATAAATTTGGAGTCCGATGTATAAAGCCAATTCAAAAGGACCCAATATAACCTCTGGCGTGACCACAAAATTGATGCCTACATAGAGGACTTATAAACGTATGTGACACGTAATGCTCGGACTATACGGGTTACTGACCATAGTCCAACCCATAGTCCAAGTCCCATATTCTAAATCTCAGCCAAAGTAGTGAGCCTTAGTCCCATATTCTAACACTCAGCTCGAGATATTGAGTGCGGTAAAGCATAGGCTTGTATTCATGCGGCATGGTTGTCCGAGAGAAACATATTCGAAACGGCGTAAGTTGGTATGGAGAGAACTTATTTGCATGTAAGTCTTAGATTATCACTATTACTCTATAAATTTTTGATTGAGAGTATGTACATAATAATTTATATTAATCCATATTACGGTCTAATCCCAAGAATTTGCCCTCTAATTTCTAAGTTTTCCTTGTTAGTTTCATAATGTTTTACTACTTTGAGAAAATCCCCCTTGGATATTTGACACGTTTGTGTCACCCATTGAATTTACTATGTTTTAGTTTTTAATTTCTTTATCTACGACTAATTAGAATGAATTTTTAGTTATCTACTAATCACGACCACTCCCTTGGGACACGACCCAAATCCGTTGTTGGGTTACTAATCTATTTTATGATTGTTGACACTTGTACTTGAAATAGTGTCATTGATTACACAAAACATCAAAATGGCACCGTTGTCGGAGAGTGATGTTACGTAAGAAAATATAGTTAAGTATATTTTTTCATTCTTAATTAGTTATATTTTTACTAATATTATTTTTTTTCTTTTGATTTTTTTGTGTATGCAGGAACACTGAGCATGGCTGAGGGAAGGGTGGCAAGTTGGTTGAGGTAAATCAAGAAGTCAAGGGTGACTTTGAGTTAAATGCACTGGTAGCTCAACTGAACGAATTAGCCACCAAAATACTTATGGTGGAAAACTAGTTCTAAGGTCAGGGGAGTTATATGCCTCTTCATGAGCGAGAAATATCGAGGAGCAATGAGAATAAATTTCTCAAGGATATTTTATAGATCATTCTCCAGAAGCTTCATGAGCAAGAAAAAATGCTAGAGGCGATAAGGAAAGCTTGGAGGTGCTGGATCTGATGATTGTCTCTCACTCGAGAACAATGAAATTGATTGAAGAACTCTTTTACCACAGATTGAATCATCTCCGCCCTAGCAATAAAGGAGGGTCGCCTAGTGGTGTTAGGTCTAACACAAATAATAAAGCTTGACTGGTAGCTAACATCGAGCCACGATGTTAAATAAGGCACTTCTTGGGAGGAAACCCAAGGTTTTATCGCTTTAATAGTGTGTTAATATTGTAGGATGGGAAAAGGAATGTGGTGAAACGTAAAGGTTGGCGACCAAAGGATCCATTAGGCGAATAATGGAAATTGTCTGTGGTCCAGTCATTGTCCGCCGTTTAGACCTTCACACTTGTTGGAGGTTCTATAATACTTGGTGAAGTAATAGACCATTCAACGCGACACCTAATAGGTCGGCGAACAAAATTAACGTCACCAAATGGAGCAAACTGTACGATTTATAAGGGCCAAGAGACTGAGAGTTTGAATTTCTTCACTTTCCCTCGCTTCTAGACTTCACGAATTCACATCAAGGTGGAACTTTCTTTATTTTGGTTATGTACTAGTATTTTAGTGGTGATTGGTGCTTAAGATTTGGATCTCTTTGTTACCTAGAATTTCAATAATATTTTTAATAAGTATTAAAGGTTAGTCTCTAAAACCGCAGATGGTATTTTGAAGATTTTGTACTCATTTGCAATATTAATATTAAATTGATATTTGGTGGGCCTCTATTCTAGGATTGCAATGATTTCATGCCTAAAAATCTTACCCATATTTTTTAATCGTCAAATGCCCATGATGTTTGTGCTCTACATTGAATGAAATATCCTTGGATTGTGATTGCATGTTGGTTAGACAGTTTGGGGTGAAGTCTTAGCAACCCTTGTTTGTAATAAACGATGAATATTTCTTAATGATAGAGTGTTACCCCATTCTTAAGAACAAAATATCGTCAAAATTGCCAATTTGGCAAAACCATGAAAAATCTGAATATCCTGGAATTACGGTTATTATCAGCATGTGCTTAATTATTCTTTTGCAAGAGATGATTTTTTTGTAAGGTGGGGGTAGACTTCATGTAGGTGATTGGAAAATAGGCACATTGGGAATTTCAAAGAGTTTGGTCATGCTCACAAAAATACTCAGCAGTTTGCTTAATGTCTCCATTTCACCATTTATATGGATTTAAATTTGATATTTGAATTTGTTACTTGAGGCGGAATGATATGGGTCTCCGAAAGAGTTCGGTGTGTCATAAAATTCTCTTATTCTGCCTTTCATATCTACCCATGAACACTTGATGCACTAGAACATTCAGCGGACTAACTCAAGCTCACCAAAAGTAAACGACGTATAGCTGAAAGAATTTTCAGTCGCCAACTGGTTATTAATTGATACGATCCCTTCGGAAAACCTGACCTAGATCTCTAAAGAAGTTTAGCTATTCGTACATTCAGTTAGCCAAACTCTCTACCATATATTATCTGTGTGTTTACTTGATTTTATTTTAACTATTTCCGATATTTCATAGATAAACTACATATAGACTACAAAATGACACCCAATATTGCATCACAGGGCATTGAAATAAAAAAGGGGGGGGCTCAAATCCTCTAAAAAGGGGAAGAGTGGAACGCCCACCAGGAGACAAAAGGCAAGAGGAAGAAACATATAGCAAGGAAAGACATAATTGTTGAGGTCGGTGTTGCGTGGTCTGATAATCAAGATGATCACCATTGATTCAACGACATAATAGGGTTCGATATAGTCGTTCATCCACATCCTTCAGGGTCTAATTAGTTGCAGCTCCTCCCACAAGGGTTACATCAACCATAGCCCCTCCTAAATAAAAATTAGTGCCACCTCATTCCCCTCCAATAACTCGTGTAGCCTATATCATTCCCCAACCTATATTGAACATATTGAAGGGTGATAGGGGTATGAACCATCCTAGAGAAGAAACTCCTATAACCGGATGGCCTCGAAGGCAAACATTTTGACGTTCTAGAAACCATCTGATACCATGAGTTCGAGTATTTCATGAGGCCTCAAAGCCCCTGAATTACTTCTTGGGTTAGATAATTTTAGACATCTTATATAGAGTTGGTGACCAAGAACAAGAAGAAGGCGATCATGTTTAGACCGGTAAGATTGGTCAGGGTCAGAGGTGAATAGGTGGAGTTTCATAGCGAGCACATTAACATTTTATTGGGAAGACTGCTGCACTCATTACACCCTTATGAGGGGTTGCTTGTTATTCCTCTCTGAATGACCTAAATAGTTGTTTGACCCCTATGATTTCTGACACCATCGGTAAATAGATCGGGTAGGATCTCCCATTGAAAATAAGGACCTGAACCGTGCTGGCATGTTTTGGTTTGGCTTCATCAGCAATACAATAATGTCATGTAAGAGCGAGTCTATTTTGCGCTTTGCTAAGGCAGCATGCTTGGTTTGTATTATCTCGAGACAGGGAATCGATCTGTGGATGCTAACTTCACAAGAAATGGACATGAGGATCTTTACCCTTCCGAGTCTTGGAGACAAAGTTATACCGACGTGCTAGAGTACCTTGGGACACTACTAGGAACGTTGAGTTCATCCAATATTCCTCCACAAATATTCAAAAATTGAGGCCGAGTACATACGAGAGAAGGCACATGAGGAGAGCAGCTCCTACCGACACTACCCAAAGGTCAATCTACACTAGTTACCAGTAACACCTTTGCGTACTCTGGCCTCTGAGCCTTCAAGTACATTTGCACCTTCTTCTTATTCACAAGTCCCAATTGCCTCTTCCTCCTCCCAATCGACAAAGCTTAGTCAGTTCATGATCCTATATATGGGGCGATTAGCACAACCAACTGATGCACAAACAGCCCAACTCGAGAGATATGTCCGTATGATCGATATAATCATACATGATGTACTCACACCCCTTCATGGTTATATGGATACATTAACCATGAGAGTCACAACTTGTGATACTAGACATGCGACATCCTCCAAGGAGATGACATTAAAAGTCGAAGTCCCAAACTTGAGAAAGGACGTAGACTACCTTAAATGTATCGACATTAGTTTATTAATAGGGAGGGTAGAAGACTTAGGCGCTCTTCAGACCTCGGGGATTCCTCTAGCTACCATCGGAGATGTGCAGAGACATACCACAACACAAGAGAATTCAGGTGGAGATCCTAAACACTGATGCCCAAGTACAAGTTGTTGCACCAAACACTAAGACCCTAGCAGATGGAGAGACTGCACTGAAAATTGTTTTTTTACCTCTTTCTCTGTCATATTATATCATTATTTTTTGGATACTTTTATTTCACATTTTAGGAGGACTACGTTTTTTCGGTGGGTGATGCCTACCCTTTTTGTGTTAGACTTGATACTTATTTTTTGTGTTTATTTGGGCTGTTATATTTAAATTATGTTTATATTCTTTTTGTGGATGTTTGAGATTTTATCTCCCATTTTTACTTTATTTTAAAAATGATTGTTACCTTTCCAAAAAGTTTCAAATTTATCACAATTTTTTGCCACCCCTTGGATGCGCTTAAATATGGTTGTTCATTAGTAAATTTGAGTCTTAATTTCGATCAATACCGATGAATTAAATAGTTCTTGTAATCTAAGAAACATTAAGGTACGACTACGATGATAAAATAATGTTTAATATGCTATATGTGAATTCTTTGCATCTCGATGTGACAATTCATGCGTCAAATTAATTCTCGTGTGCTGCCCATTGCACGCTAGCTAAGTGTAAAGTCTTGTTTGATGTTAGTACTGATTCCTTGTGTGATAAGCTTACCTTGAACCATGCATGACAAAACCAAGAATTTTCCATGTTAGTCGAGTCAGCTAAGTAATGATTTTTGTTGATATAATCTTAGGCAATTTCGTAGGATGTGAGCCTATCTGACATATACCTATTTTATGACCTCCTTGGTGAGTTTGTACACCTCTATTGAACACCCTTTGAAACACAAACTTCTTTGAAATAAATTTTATAATTACTAGACCCTTCTTGATCCGTCTTTCAAAATCCTCATGAATGATTTGTTTGATTGAAATATCTAAGTAGGGGATGTGGTGAAAATAAAAGGGAAAAGTCAAAGAAGTGCAAGAAAATTCTCCTTTAACCCATGGTGTTGTTTAAAGATTGATACCCTCCATTTATTAAAAAAAATGAGTTAAAGAGAAGAAATGAAAAAGAAATACATGGAATAAAGTACAATATAAATATGGTTTCCAAGAAATCTATGGAAGTGAATAATATGATGACTTGTGAGAGATAACAAAGATAAGGAAGGAAGAATGAAAGAAGTGTTATGAACACCACAACTCATGAGGATCATTAGTGACTAAAGCTAAATGACAATACCTTCACACTCAACCAAATTACAAGACTTAGAAGGACATTTTTAATATTGACAAAGTTGTAGCAGATGTCGATTCAGAAATAAGGGCAAACATACGGTTAAAAGCATAAATTGTGTTCCACTTTTTTAGAGTTAGCGTTTTATCTAATTCCGTAACATTAAACTTATTATATCCCTGTGTGCTAAAATGAAATCATCATTTGTGTGAGGGTATTCAAATGCTTATGTTAATCTTGAACTTGCCTTTGAAGCAAGTCATGTGAGCCTCAGAATCTTTGGTAATGGTGTGTCAGAACTTGAATCTTTGAGTATACAATTGATCCTTACATAAGTAATTTGAGTCCTATTGTACATTCATGATTGAGTCTTGTGTACCACTATTTGATATATCTTTTTGAACTGCTGAACTTGAGTTGTTACTCGAGGACAAGCAAAAGTTTAAGTTGGGGGTGTTGATGAGTCCACAAAGTTGACTCATATAGGGTTATATTTTGGTGGAAAAAGCATCTTCAAATTCTTATTCTATCATAATATTTGATGAAAAATCATAAATTTTAGGTATTTGAGGTTTGAAGAAAGCATGGACATTATGCCGCAAAAGGGACAAAAAGAATAAAGAAATGGAATCTTGGGGATGGGAGAGTCCACTTGGAGGATCTCCAAAGAGGCCTACTTTGCCTTTTGTTCCAGTGTGCGGAGTCCTGAAAGAAAGGATCGAATTAGCTGAAGAAATGAGTAGTTGGAGCGTCATCGAGTAGCTCTATGAAGAAGTACAATATCACCTAATAGAATAAAGCACACTGATGCTGAAGACTGTACTAGAAGGCGGTTAACTACACAAATTTGTGAATCTCTGAGTCTGTTGGCGATTTTGACTAACGATACCAAATGATACAATGCATCACAGATCTAAAAAACTATAAATACTAGTTAGAGTTGTAGTTTTTAGAGAGTTGAAAATTACTATTATTAATTTCTGTCTAGAATAATAGTTTTTCACATTTTTACCGTAAGTTTGAAAGGGTTTTGAAGACTTCAAGAAGAACAGGGTTTCATCTTATTTAATTTTGAAGTGAGTCTCTTTCATTCTTCTTCATTTTCCAAAGTAAAGACTTATTTTCCCATACCCAATTTATTTCAACATGATTAAAGGTATAATTTAAATTTCATGATATTTGGCTAAACAATCCATTCTTGGGGTTTGGTTTAGTAAATACAGGTTAAGATTGTTGTTGTGCCTTGCTTGCTGATAGATTAATTGTAATCTAATGGATATTTTGTCTAGTAGTTATAAATGAATTTAAAAAAATTATAGTTGCGTATAAAACTTTTTTTTGTGTGTTTTCGGCTTGCGAGAAAGGGAAGTCGTTTAACAAAGACTACTAGATTGATGGTCTAAGGAGTGGTTCGACATGAGGTTAAGCTCGAGAATGAAAGCCCTAGTCCCATATACTGATACTCAGCTTGAGAGAGTGAGTGGGGTAAGTCGTAGGCTGGTATTCATGCAATAAGTGGGTGTCTGAGAGGAACCCATTCGAAATAGGATAAGTTGCTCGACTGAGAACTTATTTCCACGTAAAGCTTAGGCTAGTCACTATTACTTTATAAATCTTCTATTGAGATAATGTACCCACTGTTTTAGATTAATCCATATTTCGGTCACCTCTGAAGAATGTACCTTCTCAATTCTTAAATTTCCTTGTTAATTTCGTAATTTTTTACTACTTGCAAGAAAATTCCCGCTTTGATATTTTACATTTTTGAGTCACCAATTGAATTTAGTATGTTTTTAATCATTATTTTCGTTATCTATGACTAATTAGAATAAAATTCTATTTATCTACTAATTTTTACAACCACTCCCTTAGGACACGACCTCAAGCCTTAGTTGAGTTACTATACTACTGCATGATCGTGGACATTTGTACTGGAAGTTGTGTCATTTATTACGGAAACATACCCTTAATAGGATGGTAATGCACAATTATATCATAATCCTTAAGGAACTCAAATTATCGCATCTGGCAAAGATTAAACTCTTTATGGGTGAACACATACCAAAGGCTCTTTCGGTTTCAGAACATATCTATTTGTACACCATACAAGTAATGTCTCCAAATATTAATGGCAAATACCACTGTTTCAAGCTCGAGGACATGAGTTGAATAACTTTTCTCATTCACCTTAAGGTGAATCGAAGCAAAAACTATAGCCTTGTCTTGGTGCATCAGTAGAAAACCTAGGCTGACTTTGGATGCATAAGCATAGATCACATAAACTTTGTTCCGCTGAAGTCAAAAAAGGAGTTATAGTCAACCTAGTGTTTAATTCTATGAATCTTTTCTCATAATCATTTGATCACTAAAACATAACCATATTTAGAGCTAACTTAGTCAATGGAGAAGCTATGGACGAAATTCCTTCAACGAACCTCCAGTAATACCTGCTAGACCCAAGAAACTAAAAACATCTTTAGGAAAAGTAGGTCTGTGCCATTGTTTCACAAGTTCTATTTTCTCATAATCGACTAAGATCCCTTCTCTAAATACAACATTTCAAAGAAAAACAAAAAGTTTCAACCAAACCTCACATTTGTTAAACTTAGCGAATAACTGGCTATCTTTGAGAGTTTTCAGGACATCTTTGAAACAAGTAACATGTTCTTCCTAATTCAAAGAATAATGAGGATATCATTAATAAAGATGACAACAAACAAGTCCAAGTAATACTTGAACACCTTGTTTATCAAATCCATGAAAGTTGCAGGTGAATTGGTTAGTCCAAATGACAAAACTACAAATTTATAATGACCATACCAAGATCTATGGGCTTTTTCGGAATGTCACTATTTCTGAATCTATGTCGATGATAACAAAATCTGAGATCTCCCTCTGAGAAATGACTAACACCCTAAATGTAATGAAACAAGAATCAATCTTGGGAATAGGATATGTTTTATTGATTGTGAATTAGTTCAAGTGTCCATAGTCAATAAACACAGTGACAGAACGATGTTCCTTTGTTTCATGAACAACACTAGTGTATCCCATAGGGAAATACTAGGTCAGATAAAACCCTTAACTAGAAGGTATTTACACTACTCTTTCAATTACTTAAGCTAAGTTTGAGATATTCTGTAAGGAGCAATGTATATAAGTTTGTTATTTAGTAGAACATCAATTCAAAAGTCTATTTTTCTTTGGGGAGGAACTCTAACAAGATCTTTTGGAAACACTTTTAAAAACTTATTGACTATTAGAACTGACTCATGTCACGATCGAAAACTAGACCCCAGACGATACTGACGTCGTTCACCTCTCAGAGGTCGCAGACAATCCTACATACGTCGTTCTTACTTCATGTAGGTTAATTTAGCCAGAAAATTCAAACTTTTTGTCTTCTTACTTCATGCAAAAAAATTTAAACTTAACATCATAGGTGTTCATAAAATAACCATCTAATATAGTGGTAATCAAATGAAAGAAACAATTCATAATTGACTTAAACGTATTTTTGCCAATACGGCACCAACACAAAGTATGAAATGAAAGATGAATGAAACACTTGTGGAACATGATCCACTAGCTAAAGCCTACATCTAAGCTTGGTAATAACGGTAGAAATCCTAGAAAGCATGAGGGCCTACAAAGTCCGGATGAAAGCTCCACGTCCGGATAGCTGCAACGTCCACCTGTAAGCTCTAGCATCCACCTGTGACTATACCTAAAAATATAGAGTTGTATGGGATTAGTACACACTTGTACTAAGTATGGGTATTTGAAAGAACACACCAAGGACATGCATGAGTAAGAATAGATCTTTCCTAAAAACATGATTATGGAAAGTCAAGTCAGTGGACTTGCCAAATTGGTATTAGGAAAGTCAATGATTTTTCAAAAATTGGATTAGGAAAGTCAGTGAGCTTTCCAAATTTGGATTAGGAAATTCATGCAATGAATAACATGCATAATCATACTTATCATATTGCACACAACAAATAACATCTTACACTTTGGACATATCATATTGCATATAGAACATAACATCTTTCATATCATTCATGCATATGCCATAAGGCCTTAGAATCATGGACTTAGCATTAAGTCTTTCCAGAAATGAGGGCTCAACATATGGGACCTCAAGTAGGGAGTTTGCTTTAGCAAACACACAGCCTACTTCATTCATTCATACGTACTCCATTTCATTTCATTCATGGGCCAGTGTACTCCAGCTATACCTAGGATGTAGTTTAAGACTTTCATCAGGTTCGTTGTGCAATGACAAAGAATGATTAAATGTCATTAATTGAATCAACTCACCTTTTGTATATCCTATCCTAACACCTTTAGTATCATTCATTACATTATGTGCATCATTTGAGGCTGGCCTCCTTCATCATTGGGAACTTTAACTTTAGCCCACATAGATCATGTGAGTATCATAAATTCAGTGTCATGAAACCCCACAGCGAAAAGAGGTTGAATCACCGGTTAAAATGACCAAAAACATGCTAGCGTACATGGGAATTATACCCCGCCAGATCCCTATATTGACAGTATAGGATCGAAGACTAGGAGATATAAGGAGACCCATACCCGGCATGCCAGACAGTCTAATCTCATGAGAGTTGCGTGAACCTCCACCCTTCTTGAAAGAAGGCATCACCGCTCAAATCTTGTCTATCGATGATCAATATAAAGTTCAATTACATTCAACTCATACATCATGGAAGCTGGCTTCTAGTATGAGGACATCATAGCTCAATAGATGATTTCTCATCTCATCATTAGTATTGAGTGTGTTAATCTCAATACTTTCATTAGAGTGTTCATAGAGACTGGTATCTTCATTAACTTTACACTCTCATAGGTGAGTACCTTTTGGAAACACTTACTTAGGTTCATTTGAGATTTCTCTCATCTTTTACATTAGCCTCATATCATGTTTTCACCACATTAATTATCATTATCACATTTGCTCTCCATAGTTACTCACTCCTTTTTACATGAATGTTCATATTGTCATATGCCAATGCACTTTGCCATTTGGTGTGTTTCACACTCTTATTTCTTCATTTCATTGTTCATTTCATCATATGCCAATGCACTTGGCCATTTAGTGTATTTTACACGTGTACTTAACCCTTCTAGTATTTCATCATTTCATTACATACATCTTAGGTTCACTTACCTTTAAAAGTATGCTAGAGTTATGGATATATACATACAAGCCATAGGGCTTCATTCATAGTTTGTTTGAGTGATTCATATTTACCCAAGATTATGTGGTACAAGACATATAATCTTGTAGGTATGCCAAGATATTGATTTTGATCTTTAGAGGCAGCATTCATTAAAAATTTACTTACATATGACTTATGTGTCAATACGGGATTGGGCAAGGGAAACCGATTTCGAATCCCTTGGAAAACACTTAATCTTATTTTAAACTTGATATTAACATTTTTCAGATTTGGGGGACCCTAGTTCGATCACTATCAACCCCATAATATTTCCTTTCTTTTTCTCCTATCCTTTTTAGTTTAAGTTAAGGAGGTTGTGGGTTCCATCCCCCACAAGCTCAATATTTTTATTTTATTTTATCTCTTAACTTTCTCACCAAACCAAGAGGTCCTGAGTTCAATCCCCACTCTCAACATTTATTTTCCCTTTATTTTTCTCCTCACTCTCTCATCCATTCAGCAGGTTGTGGGCTCAATACACACTCACCACATCTATTTTTCCTTGCCATTTTCTCACGAAATTTTAATGAAATTTTCATTTAGTGAGGTCATGGTTTCAATCCCCAATGACCTTAAATTTTAAAAAAAAATTAAACGCATCTCATTTTTATAAAAGTTGGCCGAGACTACAATTTCCAGCAAGCAGGAAATTTAGTCTCTTCCAATCCATTTTTGTCTTAATCTTTTATTGAATTTTTTTGTAGCTTTCACGTAATGATGTCATGGGTTCAATACTTAGTAATATCACTTAATTTAAATTCATTTTTCATTGCATTTTTTACCATTTTGTTTGGCCGAACCCAACCTACCTAATGCTGGAAATTTGTTCACTATTTTCAGCTTCTTTTAATAATCATTCATACGATAATTCTTAAGGCATTTCGTGGATTATTTGGTGCATCTTTAAGTGTAATTTTTTATGATTATATTCATCCAAGAACTACCATTTCATTTAGAGGCATTACACAAATTTTACACCTCATGATTTACACCAACATTCGCACATACAATTCAACCATAAAAACATATGATTTTTCACATACTTTAGGTTGACATACCTTAACATGCTTACAATTCCAAACACATTATCACGAAAATAAAACTTCATACATAAACTACCAGCAAAAATACAAACAACATGATCTCTAACCTATTTCACATTGAGATCATAGGGATACTAGGGACAAGGAATTCAACAAGAATGGGAACAACCTATGTTTTCGAGTAGATTCATCTGAACCTTAACGGTCTCTTGGGAAATTGACAAGGAGTAAGAAAACCCATACCTTTTATGAAGTTCAAACCTCGACTTGATTCCACAATCTTTTCCAATAATAATGTCCAAATCCCCTCAAAGTTATCACCAACTCGACGGACAAACTTCTCTTTGCCTATGTGATGGATTTGTTTTTTTTCTTATATTTTCATTGTGAGTTCTTCAAGTGTGAAGAACTTTGGTTTACCTACTGTTTTTTGAAGTTTTTTGGCAGAAATCGTGAGTGAGAGTGATAGAGACGTGTGAGAGAGACAGAGATGAGTGTGGGAGAGAAGAGTTTTCGTAGGATTAGGAGTCTAGTTTAGGATTTAGTCAAATAAGGTTTTTATTTAATTATTAAAAATCTGATTTCCTTTTATTTGAAATCAGATAATGAATAATAATTATTAATTAATTATATTAATTCAATAGCTTAAGTAAAAATCACATTAATTCATTGCTTCCACCTAGGTTTCAACCCGGGTGAAGTAACACTTCACTTCAAGAGCTCAATTTCGCTTCTCTCTCCCCAAATTACCCCTCCACCTTATTCATTATATAATAAACTATGTATTTAAGGTAATTACTATATTACACTTAGCCTGGATAAAACCATTTTACACTCTCATAGGTGAGTACGTTTTGGTAACATTTACTTAGGTTCATTTGAGATTGCTCTCATCTTTTACATTAGCCTCATATCATGTTGTCACCACATTCATTATCATTAGCACATTTTCTCTTCATAGTTACTCACCCCTTTTTATGTTAATGTTCATATTATCATATGCCAATGCACTTGGCCATTTGGTGTGTCTCACACTCTTATTTCATTATTTCATCATTTAATTGTTCATTTCATCCTATGCGAATGCACTTGAACATTTAGTGTATTTTACACTCGTACTTAACCCTTCTAGGGTTTCATCATTTCATTACATACATCTTAGGTTCACTTACTTTTTAACTTATGCTAGAGTTATGAGTAGATACATACAAGCCATGGGGCTTCATTCATTGTTTGTATAAGTGATTCATATTTACCCAAGATTATGTGGTACAAGACTTATGCATCTTGTAGATATGCCAAGATATTTATTTCGATCTTTTGAGGCAGCATGCATTAAATATTTACTTACGTATGACTTATGTGTCAATACAAGATTGGGAAAGGGAACCCAATTTCGAATCCCTTGGACAACACTTAATCTTATTTTAAACTTGATAATCACATTTTTCAGTTTTGGGGGACCCTAGTTCGATCCCCATCAACCCCATAATATTTCCTTTCTTTTTCTATTCTCCTTTTTCGTTTAAGTCAATGAGGTTGTGGGTTGAATCCCTCACAAGATCATTATTTTTATTTTATTTTATCTCTTAACTTTCTCACTTATCCAAGAGGTTGTGAGTTGAATCCCAACTCTCCACATTTATTTTCTCCTTTATTTTTCTCCTAACTCTCTCATCTATTCTAGAGGATGTGTGTTCAATCCTCACTCACACATCTATTTTTCCTTGCATTTTTCTCATGAAATTTTTATGATGTTTTAATTTAGTGAGGTCATGGTTTCAATCCCCAATGACAGCACATGTTAAAAAATTTTAAACGAAGCTCATTTTTTTAAAAGTTGGCGGAGACTACAATTTCCAGCAGGCTGGAAATTTAGTCTCTTCCAATCCATTTTTGTCTTAATATTTTCTATATATTTTTTTGGTAGATTTCATGTAATGATGTGTTGGGTTCAATCCTTAGTGATCTCATTTATTTTACATTCATTTTTCATTGCATTTTCTACAATTTTATGACGTTAAAACCTCAACTATATGCCCAAAATCTTCTCCAAAAATCACGTCCAAATCCCCTCAAAGTCATCACCAACTCGACGGACAAACTTCTCTTTGCCTACGTGATTGATTTCGTTTGTTTTCTTATATTTTCGTTGTTAGTTCTTCAAGTGTGAAGAACTTTTGTTTACCTAGTATTTTTTGAAGTTATTTGGCAGAGAGAATTGTGAGTGATAGTGATAGAGACGTGTGAGAGAGAGGGAGAGAGATGAGCATAAGAGAGAAGAATTTTCTTAGGATTAGGAGTCTAGTTTATGATTTAGTCAAATAAGGTTTTTATTTATTTATTAAAAATCTGATTTCACTTTATTTTAAATCAGATAATGAATAATAATTATTAATTAATTATATTTATTAAATAGATTAAATAAAAATCACATTATTTCATTGCTTCCACCTAGGTTCCAATCCGGGTGAAGCAAGACTTCACTTCAAGAGCTCTATTTCCGCTCTCTCTCCTTGAATTTACCCTATAAATTATTAATTAAATAATTACTATATTTATTGTAATTACGACATTAATCTTATATTGGATAAAGACCATTTTACCCCTACACCCTCCAAACCTAAGATTTTCTCTTTTTATGTCCGGTAAAGACTCCTCCAAGTAAATCTTCGTATTCGAGAGCCCTACATGGTTGGACCAAACCTTTTCTAGATTAACTAACTTCCCAAGTTAGTCGGATTTGCTGTAGCAAGGGTTCAAGGGTCTGGTTCTACGCGCATCAATCCGTGTGAACACAATGTAATCGTAGGCATTCTAGACACATTAAGCATTGCGTATCATATTCATTTTTTAGGGTTGTTACAACTCAAGAGTTAGGATTTTATAACTTTAAACCTTAAACTAAACAAGATGATAGATTTACCCCTTAGAAATAATTTTTCATGCCTTAAGGTACGAAATGAATCGGCCCGTAGATGTCAAGCTACTACCCTTCCAATATAAGATTGGATCATTCAAAACTTAAAAATGAAGGATCCTAGTTCTACAATCGACTGAGGCATAGTAGGAATATACTTAATCCATTCCTAGAATGATATCTACCATATCTAACTCCACAAGATCTTCTGAGTTGACTTTCTAAGAGACAATGACATGGCAATTTTTCTATGCCCTCCAGATGTAACTGGGTCACCTCATGGAGTAGAGATTGATAAGAATTCTGAGATATTTTCTTGAGTAATATTGAAAATGACTTCTATATAAGGAGTTACAAAGAAAATAGTAGCCGCTGGATCTAACAAAGCATAAACATCTAAGTTAAATACTTATAACATACTAGTGACCTCTTCAGGAGAATCTTCATGATCCTAGCGTGCCTGGAGAGAATAAAACCTATTTTTGCGGTGACCGTCACCTGTACGAGATGAATTATCCTGATGAGCCGACCTATGTGATTGCGGTGATGAAGTTGTAGAATGAGTCCTAGAATTTTTGCCTCCTCGACCCTATTTAAAAGAAAGACAGTCTCGCACCCTTTGACCAGTCTAACCACACCCAAAACATCCTTTCTTTCTGACAAGATAGTCGGCTGGATGGTTCTTGCCACACTTATGACAAGTTCGGTAGGTTCTGTTGCCTAAAATACTCCCGTACTCCCGTAAGACTTGTAGCTTGATGTCATAGCTTCCTGATCATGTCAAAACCTGGATACTAGAACATTAGAAAAATAAGGCGTGGGGCTGAAGACTTCTGTTGAAAATACTCATACTTGTGTGTACTAGACTTTATCAACCATAACATGTTCCCTAAGCTTATCCCGATCAACCTGCGGAGTATGACTTATTAGCCTAGAGATGTTCATATTTTCCAGCAACATAGCATTCATACACTCTGTTTTCACTAAGTAGGATACTCCATGTAGAAACTTGTACATTTGAACCCTGGAATAGACAACCATGTGAAGAGAATGCTCGGAGAGTTGGATGAACTTGATTCCTTACTCTTGGACCGACATGCTATCTTGCCTCAAATTCATCAACTCCTTAGTTGTTGCCTGCCTCAACTCAACTAGGAAGAACTTGTCTAGAAAAAGTCTTAGATAAGCAATCACAGGTATAGGGGCTATATCTATGCCCCTGTTTTCTTTCCATTAAGTAAACTCAATGTAAGCTATATCCTTAAAGCCTGTAAGATAGTAACTCCACCTTATCATTTCTAATCACATGATTCAATCAAAAGTTCTTATTTACCTCGTCTATAAAGTTTTGGGAATTCTCACCAATATCTGACCTTAAAAACAAAGAAGGATTCATCCTAACAAAATCACGAACCGTGGCTTCCATTAATCTACAACTAACATTTGTAGGTACTGGAATAGCTTGTTGTAATGGTTGGTCACACTCTAAGCCATAGGCTCAATAATATTCTGAAACTCAACAATTGAAAGACTGGATGAGCTATGTTAATGTTATGTGCATTAACATTCCTCCTGTGTGCTCTATGAGTAGACATGATCAGAAAGCGCACAATGATGGATTAGAAAGAGATCATAACATAAACATGATAAGAATATCAAGAAAGCAAATTTTCCTAAAACAATTCGTAGCCTCCCTCTCTTTACATGTACATCACTTCACACGCATGAAAACGACTCTATTGAATGCGACTTCTCAGACATCCTAGAACTGTTAAACCTAGTGCTTTAAAAAATGTTTTTTATTCCTCGAGGCTACCTCAGGGACAACGGCACAGGACCAGTATCACGAGTGACCCCAAGTTAACCCTACTGGCATATCAAAAGAATACTCAATGATTTTAAACACAATAGTCATATTTTGCGGAAGCTAGAAACATATCATCAAATGAAATTATGGAGAATACCCAAAGCTATATGAATAAATAATATGTGAGTTTAATAACAACTAAAATGTCAAACTCCAAAGCAAAAGCTGAAACCAGCTAAGTATGAAATAAATCCTCTCACTGACTAGATATGCTTAAACATAACCCAACTAGATCTAGCAAGAACTAAAATTAATTACTAAATGTAGAAAAGATAATCATGTGAATCATCCTCTAAAATTGACAACTCACCTCTAATGCTATTGAAATAGAGATTGGAAAGCGATCTATGCGTTATGTCAATGCTATGGACCTTAGCCTACATTAAGAAAAGATGTATCACAAATTATTGATAAGTAGTTAGGGAGCATCCAAAATACAATAAAGCTAAACAATGTACATAACTGAACAAAGCATATAACTAAGAAATGACATCAGATGATCATGATACAATATATGAAATACTGAACATGAACTAACTTAATATAATGACCAAGTTAATATAATGCTGAAACAATATGTTGAATTGTAATTGATAACATTTACACTACACTAGAATCTCACTATGGGAGCTACTAATAAAAAATAAAAACCACATGATCTAAATGTGGAGTCCAATGTATACTCACTATTGAAAAGACCCAATATACCACGCCAATGGTGTAGACGCATGACTGTCGTATTCACAAAATTGAGTCCTACATAAGGGTTTATAAACCTATAGGGGAACTCAGTCCTGGGGCTATTACGGTGAGTGAGACAATTCTAACTCGATATAAGCCTACTCCTTAGTGAATATGTATGTAAGAAATATTATTATTGAATTTTCAAAATACTTGATAGATCAAAATACTAAAATGCTTAGTGAAAATGGAACATTAATGTATTGATAATGAAGCATTCAAAATCTGAGGCATGTATTTAGAATAATTTGTCGTAGATAATGTAATTAATGAACTAAATGAACTACATAAATTGGGTTATGAGTTTATGTGATCACCAAGAAAAAATCTCATGAAAAAATGATAATCTGATTTTGATTAGTCTAACAACTAAATCACAATATAAATTTAAAAATTCTATAGATGCTAGGTCTAACACGTTATAAATAATGAAAAATCTGACTCAATTATAGCGACCTATTGGGTAAAAGAAACCCACTAGTGAAAATCCAAATACCAGTGATATATTCAAAGAAGAAATCATATGATTTTGGGGTTGGAATCAACGACAATTTTCTGCATTATTGAACTACAACTGCTCGACTTTTTCCTCTTATATGCTCTAAGTTTAACCTTATTTGTGTGAATGATGGATAAGGATATGTTCTAATTAGTTTAATAGTCTAAAAGTGACAAAAACTAAACGACAGTTTAGGGGTCCAACACATATGCAAAAGACTAAATGAACCTTGACTTAAAAGTCTACAGAAGCTAACAATCGACTAAATAATGGTTCATCGCGTAAATCGTCATATTGGATCAAGAGAATTGATTTCTAAGGCCTCAATCTACAAATAAGGGACACAAACCATGGCTTGACCTATGGTCCATGGGTTTTTTGTCGTAGGTTGATGCATACACGATTTCCAAGGTTGTTTTGAGGATTCTTTCATGGGATCCCAAAAGGCTAGTCGTTTGGAACATGGTATGGTTTGATGTTTCGGTCAGGTGGTCTCTTCGTTGTGACCACGAGGTCCAGTATGGTCCATAAGTTTTTCCATGGCCCGTTAAGAATCTCGTTGTCCACCTTTGTAGGGAAGGGGCTGAGTCCACAAGTAGGTCAAAGGATCATGGACCCTATCACTGTCCGTGAAAAATAAAATGGATCACTAGTTCAAGTGGTTTTCCTATTGTATTTTCTATGTTT